>OVBE01013302.1:0-12808 GCA_900406425.1 Iberis pinnata
ATGGGAGACTATCATTAGCTTCATATGATCTATAGATGTATAGCTTTGATAATAATCTCTAAATCCTTCCACTGGTATAAACTTACTTGATGTCCAAAAGAAGATTATACTTCTTCGTTCTTCCTCTGTCGTTTTCTTCAGAACCTACAAATGTTACTTACCTTCCCTTCCAGAAGTCGTATATTTGCCGATTTGTCACTTTGGATCCGTTGTACTCTACGGATGCGGAAGGAAGCGGCTGAATCGGAGCCTCTGATGGAGTAGAAATGGAAATTAGGGTATATAGCTTGGAGGAGTTTCAATTAATCTCAATAATTTTCTAAGCGTTTTTTTTTTTTACGTAGCCTCGAGTGAGAGAAAACGAAAAGGAATAAGAATCCATATCGCTCAATCTTCCTTTTTCACCGAGTTGGAACTGGATTTTTTTAAAAATTGAAGCTAACGTGGCAGCTTCTCAAGCAGATTTAAGAATCTGACGTGGACAATCTCAAAGGCCTCGAAAACCATCTTTTATATAGTATAGATTTAATTAACCAGTGATGCAATGATCATTTTACCTTTTAATTAATAATATGATTGTTTCTTCATTTAATTAGCCACTTTGAATTTTTTCAAGTGAGTCGACATTATTTTCCCATTGACTATCTGCCATTCCATTTGTTAAAGTATTCTCATTATGAAACTCTATTTGTCTAGTTTCAAGAAGCGTTCGTTGGTATTGAGTGTGCTCGTAGTGATTCAAATTCTACATCAGAGCCTTCTGAAACTACGTTACGTTGCGCCAGCGGTCATGAATGAAAAGCGTGGCAAGACATACTACAGAAAGCGATGACATTAAACAAAAAACAAAAAAACAGATAGAGATGTTGAGAAGAACTTTTTAAGACGAAAAATGATAAAGTATCCCTTTTGTTACATCATTCTTCTTTAGCATTTTGAGAGGGAGAGACAGTGATAATATCGTTTTTTATATAAAAATTAGAAACATTTTGTAAAAATATTTTTTAATTGAGTTTAAATTTTGAAAAATAGACTACTTTTAATTTCTTTTAAAAACTAAAATTTTCTAATTAAAATTACTAAATTGCCTTCAGTTTTTTATATGATAAAATATTAATTATTAGTAAACAACCTATATTTTTGGGAATAAATTATAAAACTAAAAATAGATATTGCATACGAGTTCTGGAGGAGTTTCTTATGCAATGTCTATTACTTGTCTCTTACTAGCTACAACCTGGTAAAAACTTCACAACTACATTTACATTTAGAAGAAGTTGATTCTCCAACAACAAGAGCTTGTGATGAAAAAGCATTAAGTATGGGAGATTACGATTTTCAGCAACATACTAAGTCTAATAAGAGTACTTTCTCATACTAAATCAGACATAGATGGAATCATCAAAATATATGTAAATCAAACAAATTTCACTTAAAAAAGAACAATAGTGTTGTTATTGACTAAGTGTGATGGTGCAGGACATTTAAGAGAAGACATTGTTTATTACACTAAAGAACTCAATAAACTTCCTAATACAAAAGATGAAAATTGTTCATATATCATGCACATGGATGTTAAAGCCTTAAGGTTAGTTCTGAAAAAGCCGATTTGGTTTCAAATTGTTTTGATAATAATATAGTTATATTGTGGATGAACATGAGGTACTTTTATCTGATAACATTCATATCATACTTGTATTGTACATCAGCAGAAGAAATGAAATTCGTGGATTGGATGCAATCACGACCATAACTTGGACACTTGTGTTATAATCTTAGGATAGATAAATGATTATTTTTCTCGTGTTTCAGTTTTATTATATACATAAAATCTAGGCAAAAGTTGTTATATTGTTCTTCGTATATAAACGAATATTTGTTTGATCATATGTAATATCGTTCTGTTTAATTATTAATTGTTAGTAATTATAAATTTTTAGTGAATTTTAATTGTTAGTAATTATAAGACTACGGGGTTGAATAAAATAAAAAAATGAGGTGGCAAAAATGGGGTTGAATAGATTCAACCACTTAACCCCTACAATGGAGGGTTGAATAAATAAAAAAATGAAGTGGCAAAAATAGGGTTGAATAGATTCAACCATTGGTTGCCAGAAATTAAATATTTATTGTATATAGATAATGCTAGGTGCTGAATTTCTATTGTTCTTGAGATTTTAGATATTTTTCACCCAAATTATTTGTGCTCAATTATTGTGTAGTAAATTATTTTTTATATTTATAAATTTTATATCAAAATTCATAATTTTCCCTCTATAAATAGAAACTTGTTTCATTTGATTTGGATACAGAAAGAATTATCAATGGATCCCAATAATAATCCTTTTAATACCCAAAATTCTACTAATTACCTTTTTAACTACCCAAATCCCAATAGTTATCAATCTCAAAATCACTCTTCTAATCAACCTTAAAACATACCGAATTATGGTTTTCAACCAAATTTTTTTATGCCATCGGCTATACCAAACTATCGTCCATATAATGTATGTTTGATGGAGAAGTCAAGTCACAATTTATTTGGAAATTAATGTGTGTTTTTTATACTTTAATAATGTGTGTTTGTCTCTTTATGCTGGTTTGATCTAGTAGATATGCTTGAAGAGTTTGGACCTGATGATGTAGGATTTCAAATGTAATTTGAGAAGTTTTCATTGATATAAATATGCAATACGGAAAATAAATCTGCAATACAAAAAATAAATCTGCAATACAAATAAATCTAAGTTTTTTTATTTTAATATTTTAATTAAAAACAACTATCTTGTGTTTATTATTTGTAAAGATATAAGTAAAACACGAAAATAATTTTTTTCAAAAGATATGATTTTAATTTTTTTAATTTAGTTATAACTGATTATTATTAATTTTAGTTATAGACTTATAAATGTAAGAAAATAAAAATATATGAAATAAAAGTGGTGGGGTAGAATGTTGAATTTTATTAAACAAAACCATCGTAAAGTATAAAAGTTGAATATGTGTTGAATTAATATGTGGAGGAGAGAGTTGATGACGTGGAAGGCTAAAAGTGAAAAAGAAAGGTTGAATTATTTGAACCATTGTAGATAGCCTAATGTATATAATAGACTTTTCACAATAAATAAGAGGTAGTTTTAAAAAAGAATTAAAAAAGAATTAATTGTTAGGTGGTGATTGGTAAGTGACTGTGAATTTATAGTTATAGTTGTAGAAAGTTGGTTGTAAGAATTATTGTTGTAGCTTTTTTGTATGGTTTTGGATTTAGAAATCTTGGATGTAGGTTTTCAAAATAAAATTATGATTGGCAAATATCAGTGTTATATGATTTTTTTGCTCTGAATAGCCAAAAAATATTCAAAGCTTAAATACTAGTGCTTTAGATTTTTCGCTCATATATTAGTGATGATTGGTAAGTGCTTTAGAATCCCTGCAGAGATTATTGATTTCTAAAGCATTAAATTATCTCTTTTTAATATAAAAATTATCCCTTTTATTATAACATTCTTCTTACAATTGAAAGCAAATATTAAAAAACTAACAGATCATTTTTCTTTTAATAATAACAACAACAATAGTCATAAGTTGGAGGTTTTGAAGGATCATCACGACATTGACCTGTCCCGTAATGGTTAGATGTGCAAAACAGAGAGCACTCGAATGATCTAAATGTAGAGTTACAAGCATCAAAGAACTTCATTCGGACCGGCTCTTCTTTTTTATTTATTTCTGAAAATATTTACACAAACACCACATTAATCTACATATTAAATAAATAAATAAAAATTATGTGTACATAATTGTTTTGTTATGTACGCATGCACAACATAACAAATTTTGTTTTAAAAAATCCAAAATCGTTTCTTTTTTTCTCAAACTATCAAGATTGTAAATTCGCTATAAATAAATATATATGACAGAGTGATAATTAACTAAAAATATGTACATAAGAACATACCGGATGTCATATCGGTTTGAGAGGACAATGCAACAACCAACATAACTACAAGAACAAAAGCCAAAATATCTTTCAAGAAACTCATTATTTATGTTTCTTCTTTTTTAATATCAACTCTGCTGAAAAAAACAATTTGGTCACCCATTTTTTAGTTCTCCAAAGCTGTATTTATAAAGCTTTTAGTCTTCGGGCCGGACGGAAATACATTTACTCCATTTACTCCAAAATAATCTTAGAATTTAATGAGATTATTTTTTTAGTTTTCTTACCATAAGCAACATATCCATATATGTTAAAAAATCTTTGTATTTAATATTTGAATAAAATTTTAACAAAAAGGAATATTTGAATTGTCTATAAATTTTCTGTTTCATGGAAATATTGCCTTCTTATTTTTAAAGTATAACTCGTTTGGAGATTTAAATAGTCTTTTGGTACCAAATTTGAAAATAGTCGTTTGCACTTATTACATTCAATACTTCCTCTATTTATGAAAGAGTATCACTTTTTATTTTTTCACACATATTTAGAAATTTTAGTTTTCTATAAAAATTGCATTAAGCATTCTAAATCAACCAATGAAAAAAAAAAGACTTCAATTATTCTATTGGTCAAAAGAGTCAAACTCATTTAAATTCTGCATAGAAAACATAAAATGACACTTTTTTGTAACAAAAAAATTTTAGGCTAAAGTGACACTCTTTTAAAAATGGAGGGAGTATATATTTTTGTTGCACGTGACAACTGTTTTGAAAACTGAACAAAAAAAATTTTGGGTCACAAGTCAATGCAGTTCCATGGGTCCGATCAGGTTTGATAATTTTGCTAAATTTTTATAAGTATATAAAATTAGTATTATATTCATATCATGTTTGAAAAAAAAATTGGATATAATAAGTACAGATTTTAGCAATTAAAAAGTAATCAGCATACCTCATAAACTAAATTATATTCCCTCCGTTTTGAATTATTTGTCGTTTTAGAGTTTTGTACACAAATTAAGGAATCTTTATTTTCTATAAAAACATCATTAAATATTCTAAATCAACCAATAGAAAACACTCCAACAATTATTCTGTTGGTCAAAAAAGTCAAATTCATTTAATTTCTGCATTGAAACCCTAAAACACACATATTTTGAAACGAAAATTTTTCTCCAGAACGACAACTAATCAGAAACGGAGGGAGTATGTTTTTATATTGTAAAAGTTTCTAACATCTTTCGTTGAATATTCTAAAAGGCTATTAAGAATGTATTGTGTATCTTAAAAACTTACTAGAAAACATTAAAATTTGGAATTCATAAAACAATTGCTAATTAAAAATCAAATCCGGTTTAACATGGTTCAATTGGGTCGCCGTTTCTCGGGGTTTTGCCAGTATAACCATAATTTTTGAGTAATTAGATTAGATTTTGGTTTTATTATTGACTCAACCGGAACATCCTCCTGTTTAAGGTTGGACCCGGTCGAACCCCTGGTCCGGTCCGGTTTTCAAAACATTGCATGTGACATGAGACTAACTTTATCCATTAAAGCATTTCATCCATTCTCTCTAAATTTTTGCAACCTTTTTTTAATGGACTTCGCCATTGACATAGTATTTAAGATATTCTGATCTCTTTGTTGTAGAGCCAATGATATGTTAGTAGTAAATCCCAAAAGAATTAACATCAATTATAGATAGTAGACAAAATCAAACAAGTGAAAATACTTGAGGAAAACATATGCTTTTTCTTCTTTTGGTGATAATAGTACCTTCATTTTGAATATACTAAAGAACCTCAATGATCGAAGAAAACAACTCAGCATGTCGAAGTAATGTTTCATAGTTTGAACTCTAACGAGTAATTCTAGGTTTTTGAAATGAAAGTTCTTGATTTTTCCTTATTTCTGTTTTAATCTCACCATTATTTATCCATTCTTATACATTTTCTCAGTATCTCTAACGAACTATATATTTTCTTTTGCATGAAACTCTAACTACATTCATAAGAAGAGAAATCATATTAAAAAAAGTCTCTAGGTAGTACGAAAGCTTCGTCGAAGGACCACATCTCACTTCAAAAACTTAATCGGAATCGGAAGCGCGAGGAAGCGCCGTAAAAGTGTGATTCCAAAAATAATCAATTTGAAAGCGTTTTGGAAGCGTCAATTCCAAAACTGGAAGCGATATCACTGTTGTGATTCCATATTGGAATCACAATAAATAAATAATTAGGAATCTTATATATTTCAAAATATAGTTTTACCATATTTAAAATAAAATTAAAAAATATATAAAATGAGATTAGTTTCATCTATAAATTAATAGTTTTCTACTTTTCCTTTTAATGATTTATAAGATTATAATCAAAATAATTCTAGGGGGTGGGATTATTGGTTCTATGTACCATATGAAACTGGTAGTTGATTAGAGTTCCTTGTTAAAGCATCATTTAATATTTATGAGTCATGAGCTGAACCTTCCCATCTACTAAGTACATACATAAACTCGAGATCAAAATTACATGCAACCAACACATTTTGTGATAGGTCACCTTTTCTATTGCGAAAAGCAGAAGCTTCTTCTTTCGGTACCATTGCAAAAATATTTGTATCATCGATAGCTCCAACACAATCCTAAATACATTGTCAATTTTTTATTAAATAAATTTATTATTAGAAAAAAAAGAAAAATACCTTAAAATAAGGGAAAAATCTTGTGCTCTCTTTAATATTTTGAGGCATGATGGATCTAGGCTTAGCCATTAAACTTGGTGAAATTTTGTTTAATGAGCGTTAAAAATTTATGATAATTTTCACTTATTGCAAACTCTGATCTTTAAAAAGCGTCTCTTGTATAACCATATCTCGAATTTTGACCAACCACTAGAAGGAAAGATGCAACCATTTCTTCGAGGCTAATATATCTTGTATCATTTAAACCTCCATTCTCTCGGATGAGACTACATAACTTCAAAAAACATATTTGGATACATCCGATAAAAATCTCGGAAATGAAAAGGATATTCTTTTAGCACATTTTCTATATAATATTCACCGGTTCTTGTTATCAAACGTCGAATGGGACGTTCAATTTGTAGTTGAAGTAGTCGTTTCTACAAAAATATCTTTTGAAAAAAATTCAAATCACCAAGAAGATAATATCAACATCTAAATCATTAATAGTCTTTCTCTTTCTTCAACATTATCTTCTTCCCTACTAAACATTAGATTCATGTTGAAAACCTTTCACAAAAAATAATCTTAAACAAAATTAGTTATAGATCAAAGCCAACATGTAGTAGTAATCATAAATATTGATAAAAAAAAGCATATGCACTACCTTGATGATATAGTTATTTTTTTGTTAAAACCTTGATGGTATAGTTCTATGAGATCATATAAATTATTAAAAGATAAAATGTTTATGAGAAAGAAAGGATACATGTCATAAATATATATGAATATATTAAGCAAAATTTACATTTTAATGATGGGTTTGACCAAAAATAGAAAAGTAATTACTCCAATTATATTTTGTGCTTGATATACAATGAGAAAAACAGTTTTGTGGTAACTTTATATTTTTCTAATTTCTATTTTTCCAATTTTCTATTTCCAATGAGAAGTCTCAAAAATATGTCATTCTATACTTCTTAAATAAGCGCAATCTTTACATATTTATAATTATATAAAGCATATTTACATTTCAATGTAAAAGGAGAGATGTGTATTAGTCAACTTATTCACAAACTTAACATTTGTATAACTAGTGTTAATGTCATATTATATTTTATGTGTGTTAACTTTATATTAGTTGTGGTAACTTTATATTTTAGTTTCCATTTTTTCAATTTTCTATAATTCTTGTAAAGATAGTTTCTATTATTTTAAAATTGATCTTCATCGTTTTCTCTATATAGCAAATATAAATCACAAGACAAAATATCAAAGCATTTGATGGAAGAACAAGTATCAATGGAAGAATCACTCCAAGAACAAACACAACAAGAACGAGAAAAAAATGCATACAATCAATGGAGTTCTCAAAAGACTAGAATTTTGATCAATTTAATAATCGAAAATGCGGCTGCTGATTTACGTGACGCTAACGATGTATTTAGCAAATTTACGGTGGAAAGAAAAATAGTTCCGGCTCTTAGTAAAAAAAAATTGGTCTACCAAAACTTACAATATTTACTTAAATAAAATAAAATTTTTAAAGGCAAAATATTTAAGTGGTGTTGAGCTTCTCCGTTTCAGCTCTGGATTTGGATGAGATCCAATCACAAAACAATTTACAACTCCGAATGATGTATGAAATGATTATATAAAGGTACAAATCATTAAAATTCAAAGAAATTTGCATAACTATTGCTTTCGTAGCTACTTAATTATCGTTTACACATAACTTGTTGTTGGATGAATCATTCATTTTCTTCTTCTTTTTTCACTTGATCTGAAGTTTCAAATCATGATCTTCATGTTATTTTTGTATAGGCACATCCAAATTACAAGATATTTTGTAATGAAACATTTGAATAATTTGATGATCTCAAAGTGATATTTGAAAAGAACGTAGTGACGGGTAAGAACGTGAATGGATTAGATGATACAACTGATGCTAGAACATATGGATTTACTGAAAAGGATCAAACAACTAATGGTGAATAGTTTTCAATGCATATCGAAGGAGACTGTGAGATAGGGTCATCATTCTTAGGCAACATCTCAGAAGACACATTAGAAAAACTTCCATTAAGAAAAAGACACAAAACTAATCCTCTTAACAACGTAGATGATCCAATCTGTCTGGGGAAAAAAAGAGATGCAGAAGAAGCTTCTACTAAAATAAATTCTTTCACACAGCTACTGAGAAATTGTTCAATCTGATAAAAGAAAGAGACGCAAGACAACGACAAGAGGCTAAACAAAGAGAAGCAGAGAAAAAAAGAATAACTTATGGGAAGCCATCAAAGAAATCACTAATCTCAAAGCCCATATCTGTTACGATGCGGTTAAAGTGGTTCACCAATTAGGAATGAAAGATGTATTCATTAGTATGTCTATTGATGAACGTTATGGCTGGATCAAACATAATATCATAGGATAATTTATTGTTACGTTGAATTATTTTGGTTCGTTGGATTTTACTATAAAATATTTTTATGTTTTGGTTATAAAAGTAGTCTTACAATATATACTTATCAGTGGAGTTAACAGATTTGCTTTTAGCTTCTTCTTTTTTTGTTTACAAAAACAGATTTGCTTTTAGCTAATGGCAGATTTTACTTCCGTCAATGATCAATTATTTTCTAGACATATTTAGTTACGGATCTACTAGTAAGAAAAATATTGATTATTACCTTTATAATCCACATAATATTGACTAGCTGCACGTTCAACTCCACATAGTTGCACATTCAATTCCACATAGTATTGAAAACTCGTATAAACAGTTTCTTGTTGTTTGTATAAACTTTTCTTGTTGTTTGTATAAACTTGTAGCTCATGAAGAAAATGTTTATGGAAAAAATAGATGATTTCTTCATCGTCATTGATGAAGACGAAGGAGAAAAATAAGAAGAACCCATTGATCTAATGTCTCTGAAAGTGAACGAGAGGTTAATAATTATTGTAATAATAAGAAGCCGTTGTTATAGAGAATGTGTCGTAAAGAGAATAAAAGGTTAATAATTATTCCAATAAGATTTACAAAATACTAGGAATAAGTTGAGTATTTGAACCTTTGTAATTTTGTCTTCCAAAATCCTTCTAAATCCACTCAAATCTAATTTAAAATCAAATCCTTGTACAAATTCCAATTATTGAATAACACTTGATTTGAATGTCAATTTTAAAATCCGAGAACCAATAACACTTGATTTTAAAATGAATTTTGAAAATCATTAATTGAATAACACCGGATTTGATTTGGATTTCCAAATCCATAACAGCCATAGAACCAGTAACACCCCCTAATTTGATTATGATTTGGTTGATATATATATATATATTGCATCATATTTTTCATTCTAGATAATTTTATTTATTCTTACATAATAAGTAAAATAAAATTGGTGAATACAATATCTATATATTTGTGATATATATTTTTAAACATTTTGATTTTGCATTTTCAAAAAGTTACTCATGTATTAGATTTTTATTTCCTTATTAAAATTTTATTTTAAAAATATTTATATTATATATATATATATATATATTTACGCTTACACCATATGTCCATTTTTCATTTTTTTAAAAAAATCCGCTTCTGCAATTCCAAATGTTCTCGTTTCCACGTTTCCGCCTCCAATTCTATGCTATTTAGGTCTCTAACTTCAAAATGTTTTTTTTTTTTGCAATTGCTACAACGACTAGCTTAAGTTGATGAGCATAACAATGAACGTAATGTGCATAATTACTTTCTTTCAAAATATGTGATCTTAATCCAATGGATTCTCCTTTCATATTGGTAGCTTCATCATAACCTTTCCAATTACTTTTTTCATACTCAATCCATATTTAGCAAACAATGAACCAATATCTTGTTTCATAAATACTGCAGAAGTTTCTTCACATAACAACACCAACAAACATTTCTTTGACTTTCATGTATTTATCAACATAACGCAAAACCACTGTTATTTGCTCCTTATATGATACATCTGCCGATTCATCTACTAGCAAACTAAAAACATCGTTATTAATTTCTTGAATAACGGATATAATCACTTCTTTTGCAAAGCAATGCACAGTATCCTTTTGAATTAGAGGAGACATCATTTGGTTGTTCTTTGGAGCGTTATTCACAACATCTTATTTATATCCTCATTATGCTCAACGGTATATTTCACAATATTTATAAAGTTACATTTATTTCTTGACTTTTCATATTCATCATGACCACGAAAAGGTAATCCTTAGTGTTAAAAAACCTAGAAGTATCGATTGAAGCATTTAGCGTGATACGATACACATTTTTCACAATATCATGCATAGAGTGTATGATGGATTGGCCTTTTCTTATCAAGTAGTCACACATATTTTGGTATTATTATGTAAATACCCACACTACCAACGTGAGATTCCAATCTTTTTTTCTTATACCAACCACAAAATCCCTCGGATATAAAAGTTTTGTTATCACCTCGTTTTTAATGTTATCTCACAAACAAAAAGCTTCATCTCTTACCACACTATACTTCAACCAATCACCATACTTACTTATCAAACCACTTTGGATTAAACCGTCTCTGTAAATTTCTTATGTGGGAAAATATGATCACGAGGTTGACTAGGTCCTCTAGTCAAATATATGTGTCGTACCTCATCTCTTTGATTCAGATGATAGTCCAATATTTGTTTTCTATGAGTCGCATCTCATGGCAGACCATCTAAACCATCGATAGGTGGTGAAAATTTTCTTTTCAATGGTTGATCATTTGCTTTTAAGGTTATCTAAAAAAACCTAGTATTTATTAAAAGGGGAAATTTTTTAAAACAAGTATTTTTTTGTTAGATATTATGTTTTTCCACTAGATAAATACATAAATAAAAACATTTCAATAATAACAAAAACAAATTATCTTTGTAGCCAAACAATATCTGAAATTTACATACACCTGCGTCAAATGTTCTTCATGGACATACACTAACGAGTTTGCATAACAAAATTTGGAAGCTTGATATTCTACCACTAATTAGGCATTTTCTCCGGCATTCAACGGCTAATATTTTGTCAACAATATATGAACTTCACCGTCGACATATGATTACTGATGCGACTTGTCAGGCTTGTGGGAAGGAAGAGACATTAAATCATCTTTTTTTCTTATGTCCACATGTATCCAATATATGGCTATCTAACCCACTTCCCAACATAAACCTCCTTGATGAAGATGTATCTTGTTTAACCAAACTCGAACACCTCTTTACTTCTACATTAATACCACTTGGAGGTATCTCATGTGACAATCTATATTTTTGGTTCTTATGGCACATATGGAAAGGTAGAAACAAGCTAATTTTTCAGCACAAACAAGAGACTTGGGAAAGTATTGTCCAAAATTCAACCAGTGAAGCAGAAAATTGGAGATTAAATAATCCCATAAAGCCACCGAAACAACCTTCCCGAAATATTTCGGAATGGTCACGACAACCACAATCTTACATCAAATGCAACTATGATGCCGCCTTCATTAATTCCATTACTGAGTCAAGGTCTGGCTGGATCTTCAGAGATTCATTGGGAAGATACATTCGATCAGCTCACACGTTAGGTAGTAAAGTACAATCTGGATTGGAAGCTGAAGCACAATCACTTATTATGGCAATGAAAAATGCTTGGATTTCAGGATTCAAAAGAATAATATTTGAAGGAGATTGTCAACAATTGGTAAACATATTTACCAATAAGCAACACAACTTTATACTCACTAACTGGATTCGCGACTATATGTATTGGCAAAGCAAATTTGAAGATGTTATATTACAATGGATTCCGCGTCGTTGTAATAAAGTAGCTCATTGTTTAGCCAAATCTACTCAGGCTCCATTGTACTTATATAAATCCTACAGTTCTATACCTACATATATTTCCATGGCTTTGTATGAAGATTATTTTGTATCATTACCTTAATTATAATAAAGCGTGTTAAAAAAAAAACCAATATCTGAAATATCTTATACTATTATCCATATAACCAAACAAATTTTTAATTATATAAATATTTAAGAAAATCTTCATAAAATATCTATTTAAATTTTTTAAATAATTATTTTTTCAAAACGAAAATATATTTAATATATATATATATATATATATTTATATATTTTTTATCACGAATTAATTTAGCATTCT
>OVBE01013303.1:0-12808 GCA_900406425.1 Iberis pinnata
TCCGGAAACTCCTGAAAATTCCTGAAAAATCCCCAAAATGCATGCAAATGCAAGTGCAAATGCAAGTGCAAATGCAGAATTTCCTGAAAATGCAAATTTACTAGAAAAGTGCTATAAATGCAACATATTCACATCTAAATGATCCTAAAATAAGAGTAAATGACTTCTAAAAACTGCTAAAATTCAGAGACATCNTCATAAGTATAGAAAATGATCTTGTCCACGATGAAATATGGTCTAGAAGATATGTGTTGAAAAATATCTTCTCCACTGGTCCATTCAAAATCATTTAATTTTGTACGTGTCTACGAGAAAAATATGGAGACTACAAGATTTTACTCACCTTCTCTCCTCCCTCTCGACCAAGAATATCATCCTCTATTTCGTCCATTTCATCACTCGACACACTTTCAGAGTCAGAGTCCTCTCCTTGTACTAAGTGTAAAATATGATCATCCCCGACACAAATTTGTGTGATCCATGATAAGGCAAACAATTCTTGTTAAACCAAACTTTATGTAAACAACAACCCTACCAAGTCAACCACTTCGCCAATAGTATGCCTACTAGGGAATTTCTTTTGCTCGACATATACACCCTCCACCTCCATAACATTTTTTGTTGACACCTTGTTAATACGAGGATAATGTGAGATTAAATGCTTCAAATCAGCAAAAAAATATGAATAAGCCTAGTAATTAACTAAGATATCAATATTGTAATTTATTTACTGCTTCCAATGCAACTTATGGAGCCTCTACATGCTCATCCACTTGTTCATGTGCTTCTACGTCCCCTTTCTCATCCGCTTTCTCGGCCACTTGCTCGACCTATATACGTATCAAAATGCTAAGCTTTTATCTTAAGTGGTCAAACTTCTTGACATTAAATGTAAAACTCGTCCACTGAGACATATTTATATTATGTCCACCTAAGTGACCAGGTCCAAGCAGGCACCTTCACTCTTGAACGTGCATGCGATGTTAACTATGTCCACAAGAAAAGTTTACTCACGTTGTGGCTTCCAAGTGAACCAATAACCTCCTCCTCTTGGTTGTCCATTTGGTCGTCAGATTCAGAGGAAGAGTCCTCTAGCTGTAATAATTGAAAATGTGGTCATCCACATAAAACGTTTTTGTGGTCCATATTAACCATAAAAATTCAACTTATGGACATACATTTGTGTCCATTGGAGACTTACCAAGTCAAAAATCCCATTGCTAAGTTGCGTATGCGGCCCTTCCTTTTGTTTCACACACACCCTCCGCCTTCTGGACAACCGAGTTTCTTTCAATCCCTTCTTTAGCGTCCATAGCTTTCACATATACATTTTTTACGTTTAACAACATCATATAGACCACCAACAACTGCAACAATTTCCACCTTTGGATAGAAGTAAAATTAACTTACCACTTTCTTGGGTGACTTTATCTTCTCCGCACTCCACCCCCCNCATTCACACCTTCATTGTATACTTTGACTTTGATTGTTCTGCACAAAAATTTAAAACACAATACGATTTAGTGACAATTGAAGAACAAATGTTGAAACATATCACTCGCGTTCACATCACTTCTCATTCCCCCATTACATTACCCATAGTCCAACCCTCCGCAATAAAGCTTCACTCTATTTATAAAGAGCCTTGTTACTTAAAATCCTACGCAGCTTGGGACAAGTAACTACTAGTGGTGCGATATTTGGGAAAAGGTCATCACTCAAGTTGTTACTTGCGATTTTGTCATTTGGCATATCCTCCTCCGCCAGTGCCTGTAAATTTACCCACAAAATGAAATCAGTTTTGTATTCAAATGCGTAGACATCTTAAATTAGGACAAAAAAAATTGGTTTCCAACATTCCTTCTCCAACACCTCTGTATTTTTTGGTGTAATGTTGTCCTTTGCACGCTGTATTCGAACTACGTCTTCAGTCGTATAAGCATGAAACATGTTTACCAATAAGATATAGACCACCAAAGACTGCAACAAACTCAACCTTCAGAATGAAGTAAATAAACTTATTTCACTTTCTCTGGTTACTTTTCTTTCTCTGTACTCCATCCCCCGTACTTGTTCATTTTCACCTTCATTGTACACTATTTCCATCAGAACATTTTGTGTGTGGTTGTTCTGAAAAACAAATTGCAAAAACCATAGAATTTAGAGACATTGAAGAACAAACATTAAAACATATCAATCGCGGTCGCATCACTTCTTATTCCCCGTTACATTACCCATAGTCTAACCTTCCACAATACTGCTTCACCATCTTTATAAAGAGTCTCATTACTTAAAATCCTATGCAGGTTGGGGCAAGTAAGTATCGGTGGGGCAATATGTCGGCACATATCATCGCTCAAGTCGCCACGTTCGATTGTGTCATGTGGCATTTCCTCCCCCGTCACCACCTGTAATTTTACCAACACTCTCAAATCAGTTTTGTATTCAAATGCGTTGACCTCTTAAATGAGGACAAAGAATATCAGTTTTTAGCATACCTTCTCCAACACATCTGTATTTGTTGATGTTTTATTGTCCTTCGCACGTTGCCCTTCTCCAAATTCTAAGCTCTTACATGTTGTGGAGGACTTCTGTGAGATGGACAACATAAAAAAGATGATACTATTGCCTAATATGAACAGTGTTTGTAGGGTACAACATAATTAGTGTTTAGTGTTTGACAAACCTTCTCCACATATGGTTTCAATGATTGGTCGCGGTCCATGTACTCTTCAATGGACATAACCACTGTCTTCTCAGTAGACTTAACCACTTTTTTGTCCACTTCCCCTGATTTATGCATGGACATAATTATAGCCTGATATATATAGCAAATGGTGTTCGGTCATCAACTGCACAAAGTATTCAACAAACATTTTCTGATTATATTACTTATATTATCTGATAGATCTTTTATGACATTTTCCACCCCTGGGTAATCACCAAAATCCATCTTATCCTCCATAAATGACCCAACTTCATCCCTTTCCCTTGGAGGTGTATGTGAACTTACCACCCTTCCGCATTTCACTAATGATCTCATCCATTATCCTATTCTTCATCCTCAACTTCTCTTTCTCAATGTGAGCAGCAATGTTTTCTGCTTGCTGGGCAAAAATCTCCTCCCGTATTTGAGTAATCATCTTCTCTGAGTTAGCAGAGAACATTTCTTCAACCTGCCTGTAGACATCTTCTGGCCACAACACTTCTTCCTCGTCCTTAGATGGCTCTGATTTGTCCTGCCCATGTGATTTCTTTCCCGACATTGTATTTTTTGGTTTTTCCTCCTTCTTTTCAACCACCACAATAGGATCAAAATCAGTTGACCCACCAAGCCACATGTTTCTTTCAAATTTAACCCCTTCTGCAATCAAAATTTCCATGTAGTCAGCCGATGCATCCTTTATCTCATCCATCCAGTAGTTATTGACTTTCGTGTATGTGTAGTCCTCGTCCATGAGTAGAGGTGGCATATACATCTGTTGGAAGAAAAAACATATGAAACGTATTCGGATATATCCATGCCATAATAATTTTAATAGACATTAATTAATCTAGTGGACAAAATATATGTCTGTCTACAATACAGTGAACGTATACCAAATAATGAAATGTTTTTGTCTGGTGGAAAAAATATTTTAAGAGAACATTTACCGTTGGCAAATTCTCCAATTGCATTATGTTGGTGTTGTGGAAGTTCCTACATGCCGGCAAACTCATAACAGATCCACGAGTAAAATCATGATCACCTTCATCGGGTTTTGGTAAAATCTTAAGAAGTTGTGGTATAGCCGCAAAGAAAAACAATTGCAGCATGACCGTGAAGCCATGTGTAGCGGTATGTGACACGTTTAGCTTCCTTTGTAATTTGCTTACGTCTTTACATTGGGTACCCACTTTCACCATCTCAATCGTGAGAAGGAAAGAGTCTCGACCCAATGGATACTTCTCAAACGCTTCAAGATCCTTCAACATCTCCACAATCTTACTTGAAGCTCTGACCAAATTAGTTTTGCATAAAAAAATACCTTCAACAATCACAAGAGCAAGCCGGATTCTTTGCCATGCTGGCATTCTTCGCGCGGCAGGCAATTTCTTGTCATATTTCAACCACTCAACCACGCCTTTTATCAACACACTCTCCTTTTTACTATCTAGCAGCTTGTTCCAGTACGGCTATTTTGGATCTTCAGGATTTTGAAGTCTATCTAATTCCGATTTCGCCAAATATGGTCCATAATGAAGCCTAGTTGCAATACGAAACTCACACAATGATAGATATAACAGATGCCAGAAAACACGAACCACAACTCGTATTTTCTAGCCATTACAAGAGAACGACATGACATTGGATGGACCAATTTACCTGACAATGAAGCCATCCAAACCTGGATATTTAGTATATACCCAAAAACTGAAGCTTTAAGTTGGTCCAATGCTTATGTTCCTTCAAGAGCGTCCACGAGATCAAGAAGGTACACAAGCTTTGAGTATGAATTGATGTTACCACCCATTAGACATCTGTCAATCACATAGAGTCCACGCGGTAGGTGAGTGGAATCAACATTTATCTCTTTCTCTTTGTGGACAGGCTCCCTTTCTACGGTGGACGAAATTTTCTGACCTTTATGGGCAAATTCATTTGTACCGATATTTGGTCCATCGGATTTTCTATTGATATTGTCCACTAGATTTCGGGTCGATACTAACATGGGAGCGGACGAAACTTTGGATTTTCCATGGACCGGATCAGGTATCGTTTTTGTTTTTTGCGTCGATCCCCCATTGTATCCATGGTGGCAATTTAATTTCATTATCTCTGCGGGTTTCTCAGTGGACTTCCGATAGACGGGGTTTTTCGGTTGTTGACTTTTTTGGTCCATCGATTTTACTGTTTTCTGCTTAACAGCGTCGATGATATTTTCAGACGGCGTATCAACTGTTTAATTTACCGTAGGTTTAGTAGTCATCGTCAATGGTGTGCTCTTCACTTAATGTCGTTTCTCGAGATCGAGTGATTTGTTTTCGTTTACCGTTGCTTCCCCAGTAAAACCAGACACCACCGGTTTATGGATTTCCGGGATTCCCTTCTGTTTATCCGCCACCGTCAGTTGTTATTTATCGGATATTTTTGGCTGTTGATTTAACGGCGGTTTGGTCGGTGGTTTTGTCGTAAATCTTGGTGATGTTATTTTTGATGCTTTCGACGACATCAGTTTTAGATTCTTGCCGGAATTTCACTGGATATTGACTATATAAGGTGACTACTTTCTCCGACGAAAGTATAAAGTAAGAGAGAGAGAGAGAGAGAGAGGTTTTCTCAGGAAGTTAATCAAAAGTTGAGTTATGTTAGTTACCTTTCCTCTAGAATCATAAAATATTGAGAATTAAATTATTTAAAAAATTTTCTTTTATTTCGTAAGTTAAATTGGAGGGTAAGTAAAATATGTTGATGTGAAATTTGGCATATATCATAAGAAAAATCTAATATGGTATATGTTAAAATATGTACAAATATTATGGCACTGACTATAATTTTCCCTACGTATATGTATATATTATCATTTGCAACCAGTTCATTTTATAATTAATATTATAGAATATATAATATGTTTATCTGTGTTAGTGATGCTTCTGAGCTACCATTTAAATTCAAATTCATTATAATGCATAATATATGTTGCTTTAAAAGGAAAAGTAATTTTTAATTAAAAAAAAAAATATATATATATATATATATATTATTGTCAAGAAAACGTTATTGTATAAAAAAGTTTTCTTATTTAGTAAATTTGGTAAGGTCAAGCTTTATATACAACCATTGTTTCCTTACATAATATGATCAGAGATTGATATGTAATAACATTATATATCATATACGACATTCCCCAATACCTCCCCTCAAGGTGGAGTATGAAGATCACAAATACTCAACTTGAGCTTGAAACCATCGAACTCCTTGCGTCCTAAAGCCTTAGTGAATATATCAGCCAATTGTAAAGTTGTAGGAACATGAAAAGGTGCGATAACACCATCAACTATCAAATCCCGAATAAAATGACAATCCGACTCAATGCGTTTGGTGTGTTCATGGAAAACTGGGTTGGCACTAAGATAGATAGCAAATTGATTATCACAATAAAGAGGAATCAGACCTATACTTGGAACACCCAAAGTCTGAAGTAATTTCCGCATCCACAATAATTCACGAACGATATCGGCCATGGAACGGTATTCCGCTTCAGCAGAGGATCGAGAAAAAGTATTTTGTTTATGAGTCTTCTAAGAGACAGGTGAGCCACCAAACTGGATAAACCAAGCTGTGATGGAGCGTCGAGAAAGCAGACACCCTGCCCAATCCGAATCACACCAAGCAGTTATTCGTAACTCAGTATTATAGCATAATAAGATACCTTGTCCAGGATTCCCTTTTAATTACCGCACGGCACGAGTAACAGCATCCCAATGGTCTTGTCGAGGTTCATGTATGAACTGAGTTAGAAAGCGTATAACAAAAGAGATATCGGCCGGGTAACACTAAGGTATATTAACCGACCAACCAAACATCGATATCATGTAGGATCCGGGAGAAAATCAGAATTAGAAAGCTATAACTTGTGGCTCTGCTCGAGCGGGTGCGAGACTGGTTTGGAATCGAGAAGCCCTGAATCAGAGATGATATCGAGTGTATATTTTCGTTGGCTCAAATACATACCCGTCGAGTTACGAGACACCTCTATCCCCAAGAAGTATTTGAGTATACCAAGATCCTTCATCTTTAAACAAGTACTCAGATAATATTTGAAGTTTTTTATTACAGTGGAGGTGTTGTCCGTAATGATAAGATCATCAACATAGATCAATACATGTAAACAAACAGTTCGTGAGTCATCAACGTAGGTAAAAAGAGAGTAATCGGAGTAAGATTGGATAAACCCGTAGGACTTTAAAGCGGAGGTGAGCTTAGAAAACCATCACCGTGGAGCTTGTTGGAGCCCGTATAAGGACTTACGGAGGTGATAAACCTGAGACTTGTCATTAGTTTGAAAACTCGGGGGGGGGGGGGGGGGGGANGAGACAGATATAAACTTCTTCGAGTAAATCTCCATGTAGAAACGCGTTATGGACGTCCATTTGATGGACCTCCCAATCACGTGAAACCGAGACTTGAAGAAACGTACGAATGGTGGTCATCTTACAAACCAGAGAAAACGTTCCCCGATAATCTAATCCTTCCGTTGGATTGTTATCTAACACTACCAACCATGCCTTGTGACGTTCAATAGAACCGTCCGATTGATACTTCGTCGTAAACACCCACTTTGAGCCTAAAGCTCGCTTACCCTTTGGTAAAGTTTCCACAGTCCAGGTCTAATTGGATTCGAGAGCATCAATCTCCACTCTCATTGCCTGACGCCAATAATCATAAGACACATCCTCGACGTAGTTTCTTGGCGGGTTATCTGTCATGATAGCCGCAAGAAAATCACGGTGATAAGTGGAGAATCGAGAATGATCAAGATATGAATCCAACGGATACCAACTGGAATTTACGAAATCACAATCAGAGTTAGCATAAATAATGGTGGTGACATAATCTCCAAGTTGCGGAGATAACGTAATTGGAGTGAAGGAGGTGATGAAGATGTGGGAAGGGGACTCAGAGCCGTGTCTGTATCAGGTGAAAGAGGTATAGAAACAAGGGCAGAATCAGAGGGTGATGAAACCGATTTTGCGGTATCGGAGAGAGGTGGTGACTATGGTGGTGGCACTTAAGGAACAAGAGGCGAAGCAATAATATTGTCTTCATCATCAAAAATAGGTTGATGCGTCTCAGACATAGGCCACTGATTTGGCATAGAAACAGAGTATGATTCAGCATAAGGAAACTCTGTTTCGATGAAATAAACATCTCGTGAGTGTGAGATTTTGCCACATTGTAAATCATAGGTTGTCCAGCCCTTTTTACCAAAAGGGTACCCAATAAAGACAGATTTGGATCCTCTTTCTACAAATTTATCGCGATTGGGTGCATTATTGTGTACATAACACAAGCAACCAAAAACGCGTAAATGATTCATCTGTGGAGGACTGTTATATAGCAATTCAAAAGGTGTTTTCCCATGTAGTAAAATCGAAGGAGTCCGATTGATGAGATAGCAGGCAGTGAGAGAACAAAAACTCCAAAACTCAATCGGTAACGAAGATTGAAGACGCAAGGTGCGAGCGACGTTGAAGATATGCTAATGTTTTCGTTCAACTCTTCTGTTTTGTTGAGGAGTCCCAACACATCAAGTCTCATGTACTATACCAACATATTAAAAATAGCTTTTGAGACTCATAAATTCACACCCATTATCACTCCTAATGGTCTTGACTTTGGTTTCAAATTGTCTTTCAACAAACTTATTGAAATTTCGAAGTGTAGTGCCTGTGGATGTTTTATCAGTGAGCAAAAATACCCATAATTCTCTAGAGAATTCATCAAGAGTAGTGAGAAAGTAACGGGATCCGAAAATAGATGTGGTCCGATATGGACCCCAAAGATCACAGTGTACTAACTCGAAAACTGAAATAGTCTTATTATTACTCAAAGGAAAAGAATCTCTAGTTTGTTTTTCCCGGATACAAACATCACAAGTCTTTGAATCAAAACAACCAACAAAACTACTTTTAGATAATGGTAACATCTCCATTGCTGTCGTAGATGGATGCCTTAAACGGCGGTGCCACACATCCATAGACGAAACATCCATCGAATGCACAGTTGCCTCGGGCAGCATATCACGAAAGAAATAGAGTCCCCGCTCCTGCTCAGCCACTCCAATCAGCATCTGAATGGTGCGGTCTTGAATAAGACAAAGTCTGTCAGTAATCTGGAAGAGACACGACCGATCTCTGGTAAGTTGAGAGACATAAATCAGATGGCAATGAATACCATCAACAAAAAAACACATTGAGTAAAGAAATATCAGATACGAGAGAAACCGAGCCTTGTTGAGAAGCAACAATATATCGTCCATCAGGTAGTTTGATAGATATAGGTGTCATAGGTTGTATATTGGTTAGAAATTCTAAAGAGCCTGTCATATGATGAGTGGCACTAGAATCAACAATCCAAGATTCAATAAAAAAACTTACCCTAGAGATGAGAGGAAGAACCATTGTTTCGTTCGTTAAGCATATGAACAAGGGTCTTCCATTGATGATCATTTAAACCACTCACACCCAATCTGTCTGCATCTGTAAGTGGAGGATGAGCATTGGAAACAGCAGCTGGAGATAGATGATTAAGTTGCTAGAAATCAGTTTGATGAGAAACATAATTGCGCTTATCAGATGGAGGAACCACATTCGCAGGAGGTCCAGAACTAGAGGGCTTGTTTCAAATCCATTCTCCCCACCACCAGGGATACCCAATCTTACAAAAACAGTTTTCCGCAACATGATCGTTAAGACCACAACTCGTACAAATAGAAGCCAGATCTTGCAAATTCACGGGAGGACGTTGTCGGGAAACCGTCGATTGCACGGCATTACTAGACACAACTAGAAGTAAAGGAGAAGAAGACTGAACCTAAAAACTTGCACCATCAAAACGTTCATCCATCATACGACTTGCCTTCTTCGACTCTTCATCTTGAGTAACGACTTGATAAGCTTCATCAATTGATGGAAGAGGATCACAGGTAAATAGAGATGACTTCACCGCACCAAAAACCAATTCATCAAGCCCCATCAAGAATTGATGGAGTTTATCCTCTTCTCGTTCACGTGCAATCTCAGCAGCAGTCTGGGCACGTTGAAAATCAGCTAATCCAGACCATCTAATCCAGACCATAACTTTGTCAAACGACCATAGTAAGCCTTTACGGCGGAGCCACGTTGTTGACAGTTAGCTAATTCCATTTTCAAGCGTTGGACTCTCTGTCCATTCTTCAAGGAGAACCTCTTTTGAATATGAGTCCATAAGTCATAAGCAATCTCATGGTGTGAGAGAAAACTGCTTAAATCCGGAGCAATAGTAAGTTTAATTCAAGAGACTACCATTGCATTATTTTCCCACCAATCTTCAAGATCATCGTAATCATCAGCCGGTTTCGGGATAGATCCATCAGCAAGACCAAACTTTTTCCGAGCTCGAAGAGCTAACAAATGTTCAGAGATCATTCATCATAGTTAGGACCTCTCAAAGGTCGTTGAGAGTTAATCGAACTAGGGTTATCACCAGAGGAGAGATCATACAGATCAATATGTTTCCTCTGAAATTGCACGCTGATATTCACAGTAGGACCAGTAGGGTTCAAATTTTCTTCAGACATCTTGGTCAAGAATCGATAGAAATGAGCATATTGATAGAGAGATCAATAAGCTCAAGGTCAACGAAGAGAAGAAATTTTTTTTGAATCAATAGCAGCTAGAACCTAAAATCGAACCTTATATACAACCATTGTTTCCTTACATAATATGATTAGAGATTGATATGTAATAACACTATATACCATATACGATTTTCCCCAATAATTACTTTAAAAGATAAAAATGATAAGTTTTTATTGTTAATCAAAATCAAGATAGGTCGTAAAGTCTTACTAGATATCATTCTAAATGTGTTTTCAGCGCTTTCTCTATATTATCCATTCTAAAAGAACAGTACACATGCAATTTGGCTTCTATAGAATATACATTTATTTATCTATACTATTAAATTCGAAGAAAAATTAGAAAAGAACCATTGATTTCCGTGGCATATTACGAGATATGCCACTGGAATTTTTAGAGATTTAGTTCGAACAAAAAAATTTCATTAAGGGTATTTTCGTCCTCGCACATTTACGAGACGCGCGGATCCTGGGTTTATCGGGTCTGACCCGTTTTTTTAAAAAAACTATGAGAGGTCTCGAGTTCGATTCACCGTTTAATCTTTTTTGTATGTTTCATTTTAAATAATTCGAGAAGTCGCGAGTATCTCAAACGGGTTTGGTTGTTAGCCGATTTTGAAATGAAATTAATTGAAAGATATTTTGTTTGTTGCATATTAAGGTAAGAAGATATTTTTCTCGGAATTAACATTTCAAAGAAAATATCTTAGAAACCCTAATATCGTATCACTATAAATATATCATTAGAGCTATCATTCTAATTCATCTACTCGAAATCTTTCAATAAAATAATTTACCTTTCAAGCTTTTGAATGTTTGTTTTATTTTCTTTTATATGTCTTTTTAATTGTTCTATGATTGTTATGACCTTATTTCTAATATACTAATCTACCGTTTGATGTATTTGTAATACAGAAAATGTATCGACCATCTTCTGAAAAGGAAAAGTGTATTGATACTGAAGATGAGAAGCCGGACACAGAACAAACAACACCGGTTAGTAACATAATATTAAAGTTTCTTAGGCTTTTGTAATATTCATTTTACAAAATTTATTAAATTTTGATGTGGTTATAGGTTTCTGGAAAATGTAAGGAACCAATGTCAAATGAAGAATTCGGAGTTCTCGCACAAGTGTCATTAGCAGTAAAAAAAGCAAAGAGAGATGTTGAAACACATTACAAAAGTTGGAATGTATCGGATGAAAGAATATATGGAAGCTTATGAGAGATCGCAATATCTCTCGATTAAAGTCGCAAGAAAAGAAGCAAAAATTGCATTGCTTTTGAAGCAATCTAAAGAGGATAACTTTGATGTACTAAAAGAATGGGTACATCAAGAGAAGAAGAGAAAAGAATATCAATCATGGCTTGACCAAGTTGTGATTCCAGAAGTTAATTACGACAAGATGGGTATTCCGAATATGGATAAACATCCATAGTTTTTTATTAAATTTGTTATTTTATATAATTATTATGGTTTTTTGTTACTTTTATTTAAATTTATATGGAATATTCTTTTTTTTTTACTTAACAATCGATTAATTAGTTGGATACTTAACATACATTTTCGGATTATTATACTTCCATAAATTCATTGTTTAAATGAGAATTTTGTTCATATATTGTGTTTTATTTTGCTACTATATGTTTTTTTTTTCCCGATAAACTTAATAAAATTAACAAAGAACAAAATTAAATTTTGAACCAAAATTAAATGAATAAATTTTATCGTATACAAATATCTTAAACAAATGACAATATTCGAATTCTAACCCATTGTCAAAGGTTACAATATATTTATTGAGTTACAATGACTTAAATTACCACCAACCTTGATTTTCCTTAATCTATACTACTAATANTTTGATTTTCCTTAATCTATAATACTAATAGAATTTATAAAGTTAATAATAAGGAAACCATTAAATAAGTTGTTTACAAAATCTAATTTTCTTTATTTAAATTTTTTGCTTTTGTTATATAGAAACATATTATGCCGAGATTGTCGTTTTGTAAATATAGATATTTACAAGATATATATCAATAATACATTTTTATTTAAGACTATTATTTAATTTCGTTATTGTTAGTTTCTAAATATATATACAAATTAATTATGTCAATTAGTTATAGATATCATGCCAAGATATTATGTCGATTAGTTTCTAAAAGTGAGTAAGATATAAATGGCATATAGATATATAAATTAATTATGTTACTATAACAAATTTAGTTATTATCACTTTCGGTAATTTTAAAATATATATCGAACTAAATCTTAACAATATTTTTTTTTAAGATTTTATACCATAATGTGTTGTGCATCGATATGGTTTATCCATATTCAAACAAATTATTATCATTTTCGGTTATTTTAAAATATATATCGAACTAAATTTTAACAATATTTTTTGTTAAGATTTT
>OVBE01013305.1:703-12806 GCA_900406425.1 Iberis pinnata
TTGTTAGATCCCTTCTGCACCTTCTCAGCTTAATGCTGATTGCACTCTTACCCGAGAGGGATGGAGGCCCGCCGTTAGGCCCTGCAACACCAAGAGGTGAGTATTTNGGGGGTTGCAGAGATTCGTTTCCCCTTCTTTGTGAATAGATGTGGGAAACGAGTTAGCTAGGGTAGTTGAGGTTAATGCCTGGTAGGTAGTCACCATCTATGACGACAGTTGAGTCTGTGATTACTTTACTTGAGATTGGTTGCAAAGCCATTGGAATTGATTGTTAGTAGAGCTACTGTCTAGGGGTCAGCTCATTGTTTGAGGTATGTTAGGTACCTAGGTAGCCCAGGATGGATACCCAAGTCAGTTACCCTTTGTCCTCAGGAACGACCTTACCCTTGATTGCACGTTTTTACCTTTCTTGCATTTGCTCTGTTTTGCATCCAAAGTGTTTACAGCATTTCTCTGTTTTATGCATTTTTACTTTCGTTGCACTTAGGACCCTTTAGCACCCAACCCCTTTTNACTGCTTAGTACACTCCCATTATGGATTGACATAAAAACCCATACTACAACGTGGGTTGATTGATAGCCCTTTATAGAAGTAAAATCCTACTATCAATGACCGCTTTCAAGACCCCATTAGGCACTACCCCATTCAACCTTCTCTATGGAAAATCTTTCCATCTCCTGGTTGAGTTGGAATATAAGGCTATGTGGGCTGTCAATTGCTGAATTTTGACATCAAAAGTGCCAAAGAAAAGAGAGAGTTTCAACTTTGTGAGCTAGATGAGATAAGACTTGAAGCTTATGAGAACTCTAAGATCTATAAAAAGAAGACCAAAACCTTCCATGACAAGAAAATCATCACAAAAGAATTGGAAGTTGGTGATTTGGTATTGCTATACAACTCAAGGCTTAAGCTCTTTCGTGGAAAACTAAAATCAAGATGGTCGAGCCCTTTCACGGTAAAGGAAATCCGTCCTTATGGTGCAATTGTTCTCTTCGGGAAAGACAGAAAAGAGTTCACGGTCAATGGACAGAGGGTAAAGAGATACTTAGCAAGTGAAATTGTCAAGGAAAGAGATACCATGTCTATTTCCGAACCACTACAAGCCTAAAAGAGCGGTGAGTCAAGCTTAGTGACTTTAAACAAGCGAACTTGAGAGGCAATCTCATGTTATCCTTTTGTATATATCCATTTTACTTTAGTTTCTGCACTTTGCACTTCTTTGGACATGTTTTTGGGTGAACTAACCTTTGGGGAAGTTTGAGTGTTGATTTATGCAGATTTGGAGGTTTCAAAATGAAGAGTTGTATCGGTTTAGAGTATCGGTCAGGACACACCGGTACAAGACAAATCAGGATGTATCAGTCTAACTAGACCGATACGATTTCAAAAAATTGGGCAGGGACTAACCATCGGTAAGGTGTACTGGTTTGTTCAAACGGGTACACACTTTAAACTCTTATATCGGTTTAATGTACCAGTTTGCACAAACTGGTACGAGATTTTAAACTGCATATCGGTTTAAGTACAAACCGGTACACGTCGAATCTTATAAAAGGGACCCGATTTTTCACTTCTTCTTCTCCACTTTTGCGAAAAACACTTCCAAAAACCCTAGAATTTTTTTATTTTCAATCTGATTTTCAACCGATTTTCGAGCTTCCTTTTGCAAAGTTTCGGATTTCTCTTGCTCATATCACTTTTATCTCTCATTTGCTCTTCAATCCAACCAAGGTATGTCTCTAAAACCCAAAATTTTGAAAATCACTATTCACCAAAAAAATGAAAATTGCAATTTCTTTGATTTTAAGATTGAAATTTGTTGAATAAGCTTAGAAACTCGTTGGGAATCAATCACATTGCCTTTTCCATGTTTGATTGAGCTTCAATTTCATGATTTTGCAAAATTTGAGAATTAGGGTTCTTGAGTAATTTTGGGATAAGTTTGGGAGATATTAATTGTTTATGGGTGATTGAGGTTTGGGAATGACGAAATTTAGGTATTTATAAATGGTTGAATTGGGATTATGTACTAATTTGGGGTGAATTTTCATTGTTTTCACAATTTGATCATGCGATTTGAATTGACGAATCTTGATAAACCTTTGATGCAAAACTTCTAGTGAGAATATTTTGAATGGAGATTGGTCTAGTTAAGCTTTTGTGGCACGCCTTTAACCGTTCTAAGTTACCTTCTTCTCTTTTTGTAGAATCAAAATGTCAAGAGGAGCACCAAGTGGTTCAAGCGGACCTTCGGTCAACGATATTTACCGAACGCTAATGTAAGCCGAGTTCATGGAATCCACGTTCTCGGATAAGGAAATTTTGGCGAACCTCAGGATCCTTGATTAAGTCAAAAGCATTCTCGGATACATGGGGATACGGAGTGTGCTAGACATAAAATTCACGGCTTACCAACAACCCACTTGCATGTTCCTAGCCTCGCTGGAGGTAGTCTACTCATAAGAAATGGGATATGATCCGAGCAAGGGAGGGTTTATAACCTTCAAGGAACTCAACGGGAGAACGCATAAGGTCACTTTCAAGGAATTGGAAGTTATCTATGGTTTCTACGCTAATAGGAGTCGCCCGGACACACTCGAAGATACACCGGATGAGATTTCTCTTATTTGGAACATCATTGGATCCAAAACATTCAAGTCCGGGAGAACAAAGAGTTCACTCATCCGCCACCTAGCGATTCGGTATGTGCAACAAATTCTCGCGAACTTATTTTTCACTAGGCGAGACGTAAACCGAATCTTAGGGGAAGAGATGAGCTTCTTATGTCTAGGCATCTATCAATGTATTTGCGACGTCAAGCAAGAAGACTCCTTATTCCTTACCCTCTTCCAAGGGAGTCCTTGTGTTTTGAAGCTGTTCATCAAGAAATTGACGAAGTTTCAAGACCTACATTGGATGTCGAGGGAAACGTTGGCGCCCCAACTAAGGATAGGTGGATGGATAACACCTATTCTCAACCTCGGTCTGAATGTATGGACCTCCCGGCTCATGGACTATGAATAATTGAAGGATCTCCAATTCTTAGTGGGAAGGTCGGGAGATAGGTTTTGCTACCAATTCTGGCAAACAAGCGACTCCGAAGGGATCATCTTACTCCCAAACAGTAGAAGGACAACTTTCAAAAGGCGCGAGAACGTAATCTTCGACCACGCCTACTCCACCGAGCAAGAAATCATCTCCCAAGTGGCACACCTAGAGTCATGCTCCGACAACCTCTCCGACCTCTTCATTGAAGAGGATCCGTCCGAACCGTCATTCCATGATGATTGAGGTACCGTTTCTTCACTTTTGTACATACATTTTCATTTCGTTTTTAGTTTTCGTTTTTGTTTTTGTCCTTCTACCAGATTCTTTATCACACAAGGGACCGTGTGATTTAAGTTTTGGGAAGGGACCGTAGCTAACTTAGTTCGATTTTTGATTTTGATAAATAGTTATGATTTATAAAAACCCCTAAAAATCAAAAAAATTGAAAGAAAAAAATGCATTTAGCTATCTTGTTCATACTCTAGTTTCTTTTTAGGATCATCTTAGGTTGCATCATATGCATAGGAAATCAATGATGATATTGCCTTGCAAGCCTAAGCTCTAGCCTTTTGAATTAGTATCCAAAGTGTGATATATAGGATTGAACATTCTAATAGTCTTGAAGTCCTTGTGTCGGATCTTGAAATTTGAAAATCCATCGGTAAAGTATCGAAGCTTGGTAGTTCTAGGTTATCTTCATAACTATTTGGAATTAATTTTGAAATTTAATTAGCTTGCTCAATGGATATCTTAATGTGTTTCAAGGGTTAATCATTTCATAACAGTTTAGTCACCATAAAACTGAAACACTTGTGGCTAAACCGGTCATTCTCATTTTAAGAATGATTATCCTCTCCACCTTATAAACCCAATAACCAAAACACTTCCGAGTTTCTTTTTTCTTTAGTGATTGATCGGCAAAAACTCAAGAGTATAGAGGGCGACAATTAAACGCTTCCATTTAGCTAGATCGACCACATCATCTAGATCTTAGGAAGGGTATTTAGGAATGGAATATGGGGTATTGGGTAGATCTTAATTTCTTAGGAGTATTAGCTAAAAGCTTGGTTCTAGTTCTTGTTCTAAAAAGATAAGGGTCAAAGTAGGTTGGTAGTGATGCTTCAAAAGAAAATGTTGGCGGAAAGAGGAAAAAGAATTATTAATTCCCACTAGTTCGAAATTGAAAGAAGAAGACCCCTAAGTTTGTTCAATGAGATAAATGCTCTTAGGTTCATAAAAGTAAAGGCTAGAAATTCATGAAAAATTTAGCAAGATTAGCCTAAGAAAAGAAAGGATGCAAAAGGGTTTAAACAAGTAGAAAAGGGTGCAAAAGAAAGAATGAAAAATCTAGTGGGGGAAAAGAGAAGCCTAGAATGAAAAAGATTCGAAAAGAAAGAGTTGTTTGAGAAGTCTTAAATCTAAAAATGGATGGTTAACTCTTAGAAGTTGGTAGAATAGGACTTGGGAAATTGGGAAATGATCAGAATGGAAGTTATTAGGTTCTATGCCCCATTGCCCCTTGTCTCTTCTTGATTTTGCTAATTCAATCACTCCCTTTTGAGTGATAGCAAATGATTGAGTGTAAACCATCTTTTGATACATTGGAATCCTCTTTCGACCTAACCAATTGAAACTATAAGTTATCTTTTGAGCATGCTTCACTATTAAAAAGAATTTGCATGTAAGAAGGTAACTTGGACTAGATAGGTAGATCGCTTGTCTTTGGTAATAGAATGAATTGTGAAAATGCTTGGATGGTTTGATGAGTAGAGATATTGGATTGGGATAGATGATGTATCATATTTTGGATGCTAGTTCACTAGGCTTTTCCTTAATATTTTGGCTTTGAGGTTTCCACCTTCAAACCTCTCTCTCTCTCACTTTCCTTTGCGGTTTGCTTGCGGATAAGCAAAGGATAAGTTCGGGGGAGTTGATATACTATATTTTTAGCATGTTTTTTACTCTTGTTTTGCATTCATTTTAGGTAGATTTATGTGAATTTAGGCTAGTTAGTATGCATTTGCATTCGCATTTCATATCTACAGGTGTTAGAAGCGGAAAAACCGGAAACGGGGATCAAAGGAGACAAAAAGTGCAAAAAGGTGGAAAAGAGAAGTGTAACGGTTTAACGTACCGGTTTTTCTAAACCAGTACCGGTGAAACAGATCATGCAATGGTTTAACGTACCGGTCTGGCTAGACAGATATGAGGTGCAAAAAAGAGGCAGAGACTAAGCAGCGGTATAGCGTACCGGTTTGCTCAAACTGGTACATACGAAGAAACTGAATATCGGTTTGGTGCATCGACCAGCCCAAACCGATACGCGCTGAAAAAGTCAACTTTAGACTTACTTCTTTTGGTTTAAACCCAACTTTAATTGGGTTAACCCAAATGTTTATGGGTTAACCCAATACCTTTTCGGAACACTATTTAAGCTAGGGATGAATCTTTTTTATGCTTTGCTTTTGATTTCTTAAGAATCTCTTTGTAAAACCTTGATTTTGCTTATTTTAAGTTTGATTTTTTGCTTTTAATTGTTTCTTTTCTTCAAATCTTCTTTCTATCTATGAAAAAACACACTTCTATTGTTGGACTTTGTGTTTATCTAATGGATAGTGAGTAGTTCCTTTTAAGAAAATGGTTAGATAGATTAGGTTGATTAGGTGATGAATCATGATGTTTAGGGCTTAGTTTCCATTCATCCTCAAGTATATAATGTTCTTAATGCTAGATTTAGTTTGATCAATTGAATCTAGATCATAGGTTGAGTTGTGCCCGAAAGGTGTTCGATGAAATGCCGAAACCAATTATTGCTTGCTAAATGAAGCCTAACTAAAGAGATTTGTGTTAGTTAGTTTAGTGGTTGATTATGGATTAGAACTTAAAGCTTCTTGATTATGTAATTATCCAAGAGATTGTTTTAGTTGCATGATTAGGAAAGGGATTAGTGCTATAAAAGTGGATTAGTCTAATTAAGGGAATCTTAGATCAAGGATTAGCTTAATAGTTAGAAATGAACATCATGTGAAGTTACTTAATTGATCAAATCAATAACTTATGCCATTTGCTTAGCCTTTTTATCTTTGAAATTTGTGTTTTAATTTATGTTGACTTTTTGTTGATTTAGTTGACTTTTGAATTTTTGTTGACTTTTTATTTTAAGTGTGTTTGAATCAAATCAATCTTAATGGCTTAGACTAGATAAGATTCATATATGATTAATGTGTTAAACCCCCTGAATTTGGATTGGTTCTTAAGTACTATAATGACATAATAGACTTAAGTTATTTGCTTAGACATTGATTAGGCAAAAAAATATGTTTATCACTAATAACTCTAATCTACCTAATTAATTTGCTTAGAAGAAATGAATTACTCACTAATCATAGATAATACACAAGTTCTAATGATGAAAATGTGTAGAATCATGATTAGAAACAGAATAAAGAAGATGATTCACAATAAAAACAAAGATTAAACTTCAAATTAAGCAAGATTCAAAGATTACAAAGTGTTCTTAAGAGAGAAAAACAAAGGATAAAGATGAGATCTAAAAAATTAGGTTTTCAAGCTTAAATAGTATTCATTATTGTATCTTGGGTTAACCCAAAACAAGTGGGTTAACCCACAAATAGAAATGAGTTCAGGATTGGTCAACTTCATTTCTTTGACTTTTCAGACAAATACCAGCAAAAATGCCTGGTACAACTACTCGGTATCGATCCTTTGATGCATGTATGGGCCAGCCTTGACCGATACAGATTGGTTGATATCAGAATATCGATCCAATTGTATTGGTTAGAGCTTCTCGATACAAATTCTTTGTGCTTTGTATCGGCTGCTTTAAACCAATACACATTGGTCGATACAACTGTATCGACCTTTGTGTACCAGTCATGCTTATCTGATGTGGTTCATTCACAAATGGTATCGACTTGATCAAACCGATACAAGTTGGCCGATACTAGGATCTCGGCCCAACTGTATCGGTTGGTCTTAGTTGATATTGGCTCTTCAGGAATTGTATCAGTCAATCCAACATGTATATGTTTGCCGATATTTCCTCCTAATGCTCTTCTTTGTTCCTTTTTGATCCTTTTCTCACCAGATTGATTATAATTAAGCTCTACACACTTGAAACACCTGATATATGCAATAACGTGCAAGATGCAACCTAGTCTTAAATGCAAACTAAAAACCCTAAAATGGATTCAAAATCAATGCAAAAAGGTATAAAAAACCAATATGTCAACTCCCTGGCTAAACATTCCCTTATTGTAACACTCTCTTCACGCAAACTCTTGACTTCATCCTCTAGGTCGGCATTACAAGATGAGAGATTATAATAGTAAGCTTTAAGGGTGTTGTACTCAGTGGCACCAAGCTTCATCTGCTCAATGGCTCTGTCAGCAAGCCCAAACGACTCCTTCGCATGCGTGTCGAGAGTTTCCCTAATCTGCTCTAGATCTTGACCTTCTCCTTCTCCCGAGCGAGAAGGTCACATAACATGTCACGTACTTCTGTATAACCAGTAGGGCGTCCTGCGCCTTGCGTACTTTCAACTTGAACCACCTAAACATGTGATTCGCGAACGCCCTGGTCTTCAGGATAAAATATATTAACACGACGCGAAAACACCCTCAATCAAATGAGAAGACACAATACCTTGATTTAGGAGCTAGCAAACTCGTCAAAAACCATAGCGGTCTTATCATCATCCTCGTCTTCCATGAACGATCCCATAGGAACCAAGCGACAAACCAGATCACCACACGCAGCAGGGTCATCACACAACCTCAGGTTATCGTCATAGTGAAATTCAAAGGGGATCTTCGTAGCATCGTCCATATAATTCTTTGATGCAGCCGCATCCTCTTCCTTTATCTTAGCATCGTTCCCTTTAGCATGAACCTCCTCATTATCCTCATCTGCTCCAAGATCAGCGTTGACATGGACAAAGTCCCTCTTCTCCGAAGCCCTTACCACCAAAGCTAACAGATCTCCTTCCGTTTTCGAAATAGGCAACATCCTATGGGCTCGCTTCTGCGCCCTTAGCTCGTCGGAAGGTTTCCTCTTCCTCTTAGTTTTAGGAACTGCGACCCTTTTCATTACAACTTTCTCGGTTAAGGTTGGTTGGTTAACGTCGTCGGCCTGCTTGCTGAAATCAATTGTGGTCTCAGCCACAGGAGCCTCGACCTTCTCGGTCACCTCTGGGACCATAACTGGAGCCATTAACTTAGCCACAACATCAGCTTGTTTCCGCAAGGCAGCAGCCTTGAGTTTCTCGATGAAATTTCTAGACATCCTTCTTTGCCGAGGGAAAGGACAACGATCCCAGTTCAATGCAAATACAAACAAGTTAACATGATGATAATGAGACGAGTCGAGAAACCGAAGACAAAGTAGTTATACTAACCACGAGAGAAATGCATGAAGTTCTTACGAACCCTTGCTTGGTCTATATTCTTCCACTCCTCGATCCCACGAGCCTTAATCTTCCTCATGTTATCAAATAAATTTGGGGGATAGTTTTTTAAGTTCAGCGGCTGATCAACAATCAGAAGAAAAAAACCATTAGGACTCGATAAAAATCGAGACGACGAGACCAACACGAGACTCTACTAATGGATAGATTCCATCCCTTGGAATAATCATATCTACAAGTCAGAGCCGAAGTATTGTTAACTTTCACGAAGAACCATCGACGCTTGCAATCCCAAACCTTCTTCTTTACCCCGGTGAAAAACTTATGTTGATTCTTGAAGGTGACATAGAAAAATATTGTGTCAATGATGACCTTCTCAGCGGTCTTAGGCATGTGGAAAGTCATCGTAACCTCCTTAAAGAACTTTTCGAAGACGTCAACACGACTCTCAGCAGCCAAAACAAGGATCCCCACTAGGTTACGGATCAACGACGTCGTATTTTGGGAGATGGCCATCTCACGCTTTGCGCAATACGTGACGAATACCCTAAGAAGTGGGAACCATAAGTGATACATGTGAAGATAATCCTCAAAATTGGTGGAGTACCCACGGTCTCTCATGGGGGGCTTAGTACTCTAAATACGAGGTTTGGGTTGTTGAAATCGCATTTCTTCGCCAGCTCAAGGAGTCATGTCCTATTCATTATAGAAGGCATTACCCATGTTATTTTGTCGGCCTCGGGGAACAATAACCTGGAGGAGCATGCTTCATCTGAAAGAGGCATGAAGGGCTCGATGGTTGGACCACATAAATCTCTCATAGCAGCCCTATCGATGCAGGAGACCTCGTCTTCTCAAGGTTCATCTAAGTATATCCTTCGCCTTGTAAGAAATCTCTTTTTTACCGCTAGTGGGCTTCAGACGAAACTCAATTTGTCCTCTGGTTATCCACCTGGACGATCGCCCCCGTGAAAATCTGTTCTCTTTTAGCAGGATCTTAAGACGTACTTGATGTAGGGTCAGACGCCGACCTATATTGTTGAACAGGCGAATCTTCATAACTAATTAATGGGCTCACCGCATATTTTGTAGTCCTACTGGAAGAAGACGCGACACTTGGACTCGGTGAGCCATATCCTGACCCACTAAATTTGCTACCAAACTTTAGATTTATCAAATCGAAAACCATGGCCCCGACGAGAATTGACACAAACATCAGAATAATACCTCAGCTAGACCTTGAAAGGAAGATCTAGAGATAGAAAGTAGAGAGAAGAGAGAGTAAAAATACTTTTTTAGATGATGTGAAATGAGACATCTCTGAAGAATCAGAGTATATATAGAGGCAACAACTGGGAGGCGAAGCGTCCTCGGTAAAATTTACCGAAAGACGATGTGTTATGTCAAGGGTTGACCGAGAGACAAAACGTAACCTCAATAAATGACCTGATAACAGAAGCTTCTTCGAAAAGTTACTCTTCCTTGAAACACGGACCGACCGTTACCTATGATAATATGAACTACACAACCTAGGACGCTACAACCATCTCCAGATGACCTCGAAGCCTATTGAACCTAAGTACATATCATGTTCGACGAAGTTACGACCCAGTTTACCTCTTCGGACTGGGGGACTTGTTGTGGGATATGGATTGCACCCCACGGGTCCAATAGGCCGAGAGCCCATCTGAGAAGGCCCAGAAACAAGGAGTGAAGGCCACAGCGAGGTTGACAGCGGCACTAAAACAACAGTGAACCTGTGATCTACCATCAGGTGGAATAGTGATCTATGGACCACGTCGCCGGTCTAGCACGCCGTAAGTTCAATTGTCATGCATAAACAAATGATGACAGAAGAGCTCTATAAAAAGGAAGCCAAGTTCACCAGATAAGATACCGGCAAATATTCTAGAGAGAAATTAGATAGGATTACGACCTCATAAATATTGTATTTATAAGTGAGATCATCGCTCTGTCGACAACTTCAATTCTCTGTAACTGACTTTTCAACTACAATTCCATACTAAGAGATCTTCACCTTAGATCCAATCCAACAGTCTTCTTATTGTTTCTTTAGCTAAATTTATTCCTATGAAACATCGGTTTTGAACAAATGAGAAGTTTTTAGAAAAAGAAATAGTAATGTTGACCCAAAAATGTATACACAAAAACTCCACAACAAAAACTTGGAAGTGAAGCTGAGTTATGACTCTATTATCTTCCTTGACCTTTGGACTATCTTAAAAGACATTTTTTCTTATAATTTTTATTTTGGTGGCAAATACACTTTTCTAAAACAAAGTCATTGCAATACTTTTTTTCTATAACTAGAAAGGAATTTGAGATGGAGACTTTTAATATAATTTTTTTAGGTGAATAATGATCGAAGTTCTTAAAAGATTTAGAGTATGACATCATTTTCGAATAAAAATTATTATTTAACAATTTTGTATCTAGAAAAGTTCATCTATGATATAAATAAAAATGTGACAAAAAAAAGATATAAATAAAAATGGTAACTCTTCATGGAAAATATTAGACTAACACCACCAACTCCTGCTTGATGTAGTTTGCATAACTCAAAAGTAAATTACAAAAATAAAACAAAAGGAAACTAAAACCAAGTATAGAGAAACACATGTTTCTGCAGCTTTATGCAGTACAAAAGCATTGCAGAGGAAACTCCTATAGTTTGAAGATATTTATTTTACGTGTTTCTAAATAGACCATGACTTGTATCTAAGATCAATCTAAAGTGTCCAAATTTTTCATAATGCCCTATATTAAACTAAAAAGGTGCCTTTTTTGTTTATGTAAATTGTTTTACAAAATTAACTTAATATAAAAAATCATAATCGATTTTTTCTTTTGTTTATGTTTTGGACCGACTTTAGATCCGATCTGATCCGACCTTGGACCGATCCTGGCTATATCAAAACAAAGGACTAATGGACTTGGTCCAAGAGTTTTTTTAATACATGAAACAAGTAGAATCTTTTTAATACAAGGTTATTGCTTGTGAGTTTGTCCTCGAGATTGGTTCTAAACCGAAGTATGTCTGCTAATAATTTGTACTATTTGTTAATCACCAAGTTTACGGTTTCGTACCGGTAAAATTGAAGATGTTGCGGTGTACTTGTAGATCTATAAACCGGTAGATACACTTTTTATTGATGTGATTTATGTGTACCGTTAAAATGTTTTATTTTTTCTTTGGGGTATATTATAAATATATAATTATAAGATTTCAAGAAGATAATCATTTTTTTATCTAATTAAATGTATTAGGATGTATATTGTTAAGGAAAAAAATGTGAACTAATATTTTAAGTATATGACCGAAGTTCTCTGACATAATTTTTGACAAAGTTGGGAGAAAAAATTACATTTATTTTAAATTATTTTAATTCATAAAAATTTCGTAGGCAATAATTCCAAATAAAATAATTGTGAACATATCCATCAGAAATTTTCTATGCTTGTCTTGACGAATTTTGAATTATAATCACTTTAAATCAGCAAATTAGACACAATCGAGAAACCGTCGTGGATGACTATTTCCGACGGAAAACTGATGAATTTTTTCATTATGAAATGGACTATTTTTTTGTAGTGAATGATAAATTAAA
>OVBE01013306.1:0-12806 GCA_900406425.1 Iberis pinnata
TATGAAATTCTTGAGAGCTTTTACCCACATAATCTAAGACCTAAAACCTAAATTTAAATCTTGATTCAACACGACACAAAGTTTGTGGGAGAGTATTAGAACATATACAAAAGTCCAACAATGCTATTTTTAACAAATCTACAATCCCATGTAATTAGAGTTTTCACTAAAATATATTTTAATGATTATAGGAAACTTAAGAGAAGTAGCTTTGGGAGTTGCTAGTTTATGCAACTCTCTCTTTATCATATTATATCAATCAATCTCAAAATCATTTTGATTTTGGTTTCTCTAAATTAGTCTATTGTCTTTTTAAAATTTATGCATAATAGAGCTTCTAATGAGCTATTTCCAGTTTTATATTTCATTTTCTTAATTTCTTTAGAACAAAAAATTATCTTAAAACGCAAATGACCATATTTCATAACTGAAAAATTGTCCCAAATCGTCATCACACTTTCAGAGACAAACCCATATTTTTTAGTTCGAATGGTGTTGTTATGTAAGAGATTTTTAGATGTCACATTTTGTGAAGCACAATCCAACTCGTCTATAATGATTTTTTTTTTTTCTTTTGGTCAAAAATGAATTATAGGAGACTCTTTCTAGATAGAACCTACATGATGTTTTTCGTAGGCTACATCGATACAAGTAACACTTTTTGTGTTGTTTTGGCTGTAGAAAAACCGCAATAGTTCTTACAACTAAACAAATAAAATAAAATTTAAAAAAGGCAAAAAAATATATGAAAAAAGTCAACCCATCCGTTGGACACTATCAAATTTAATTGCATATTTAAACTACTAAAAATGTAAAATTAATGAGATAGAACCATTTAAACTAGTAAAATTTGTAATTAGATCTCCAATTGTTATCCATATTTCCAATCTCCTTGTATACAAATGATACGAGATTGAGAGACTACACAAAACTACTGAGTACATAGTTAATATGAAGAATTTGACTTTCTATGTATTTCTACTACACAGCTCCTAGCTTGATAACTGACTCTACGAGCTGAAGAGGCAAAAATTGCTAAATCTTCAACGTGAAAAGCCGAATCTTTATGGTGATCTTCAAGTGAGTTTTGTACCTTAGTTCTGCAGTATATTAGGTGATGAGTTTTCTCGAGTTTTCTTATTTCTCTGAGAGGGATGAATCTTGCAGTGTTTGTGCTTCTCTGAGGTAACTTTATGAGGAGTTTGATGAGATTTTTTAATGTTCTCTGATCTTGGAGTTTGATTCTTGTGAAATCTTGGTGATATCAGTGGTACCTGCAAAGCATTATAATGTCATACATTGCTCAAAATTATTAATAAGTTACCAAAACCTGATAACTAGTTTTTCATTATACCTGAAAACCACCAACCTGCGAGTTCTTGAGAGTGTTTCCATTATCCTCTTTCTTGTTTTTCTCTTCTAACTTCTTGAAGAACTAACAGAAAGATTCAATAAAAGAGAGATTCATTAAACTATGGATCTATTTCATTTACTCTTATCTAAAATAAAATAAAAAATAAGGAGGGTTTTTAGTTTTAACCTCTTTCCTCTTTTCTGCTCTTACATCACTTCTGAAGTTGAAAGGAGAAGATATAGTGAAAGACTTTTCTCTGGCTCTGCAATGAGTTGAAAGATTCTCGCTCCTGCAAAGGCATCAAATATAAAACAATATATCTGATTTACACATAGAACTGGGAGCTAATACAAAAATAAGCACATAAGATATTATGTGATTCTCAAATATTTGGGTACTTAAATCGCATACCCAGCAGAAGGCTGACTTTTATCATTGTTGGGTATTCTGCCTGAAACTGAACTCCCTGCAATTATGTTTTTCCTGCATATAAGAAGATCAAGTTAATCGTAGGCCTAAGATAGTAATAGCGAAAAGCAATGGGTGAATCAGTAACCTTTTGTCTATTGGTAGCTGATTATTGGGAGGAGGAAGTTTTGGTAATCTGTCAGAAGATGCCTATACAATATATGTAAAGAGTCTCAGCATATATTCATGGGATGTAAGTAATGTAATGGATTAAAATAGAAAGGGGAATTACACTGATTGAACATTTTGCAACTTTAGAACCTTCTTTGGCTGTTCTAGGCAATGGTCTCTTGCGGCTTTTTGAAGCTCCCGTTGGTTCGTTTTCATTTCGGAAAATACTGTTTCTAGCATTTGATGAAGTTGTTCCCTCTGTAGTGGAGGTTCTTGCCACGTCTTTTGGGACTGCTTTGGTCGTTTGACAACCAGAAGAAGCAAAGTTGAGTGACATGAGAACAGAACTAGGACCTGAACTCTTCTTTTTCTTAGCTTTGGTACTGCTTCTAGTACCATTTTGGGCAGTCCTGACATTATTTTTGTCGGTGTTACCAGAAAGGGCACAACTGATTGACAGGTGAAAGGGTTCAAGAGGTGATCTATTTTGGTTTTTCGATACACTAATCGACTTTTTACTACTCGAATGAGGCTCTTTTCTAGTCTTCTTAAGTGAGATATCCACTCCTATAACACAGGAGGGTTCCAGTTTTGAGCCTTTCCTAATGGATGAACTAGAACGTCTTTCTTTGCTCAAAGAAGTAGAGTTCTCCTGAAATTGTCATGGACGTTGAGAGATGAATAAAGCAGGATACTTTTTTGGCATAGAATTGATGGTTGCACAAGAACTTTACCTCATCAAGGGCACCGTTTTCAGGAGCAGCCATGGAATTCGAATTCAAGTTCTGAGCCACTTCCTCGTCAGTTTGAACATCTGTTGTTTCATCCATTACAGAAGTTAATGGAACAATAGAATCCATCTCAGTATTAGAAAACTCTTCATGCCTTATTTTATTCATGGCCACACCATTATTCACCATAAGTGGTACGTGTGAATCTTTCTGTACTTGACAAACACTTTCATCACTGGTTTTAACATTTACTTCTTGGATCTTCGTCTTTGTTGACCTCCCGGTAGCTCGGTTCTTGAAGTGAGCTTCGAAAAAAGCTTTCTTCTGTGCTACAGAACCAGGTATGGTGAACCTCTCAACCTCTTCTAAGTAACGATTCTGAGTGAAAGCTGACCATTTCTCCCATTGTAGAGATTCTGATGCGAATCTACCAAACGATACTGATTCTGTGAGAACACGATGAGGAATCACCTGCAAACGTGCAAAGAAAATAAAATCAAACACTCTTTCAGATTCATCAACAACATTTAGCAAAGTCAATTCCAAAGAATAGTGTGTAGAAACCCTAAATCCATGATTCCGTCTTCTCAAAACAACTCTGTAAAAATGCGAAACTCAGGAAATATTCACATACTTTCTAGCGAAATAGAAGAGAAATCTGAACATAGAGAAAGAAATCTGAAAAAGAAATGACCTCGTTAGTTTCACGCGATGAAATCTCTGCAGGTTGCGAGAAGGATCTCAGAAGACATACGGTTTCTCCCATATCCAAAACCCTAATTTCTTCCCCAAATCTGGAATTTTTTTCGCAGAGAAACTGAAACTTTGTGATCTACAGCTTCGGCTTCAATCTCCGGAACACTGAAAGCATATGATTTAAATTTTTACCCTTAACGGCCACTTTCTACATTATTGACGTCATATATAGAAAAGTATATTGTCAAATATAGGAAATAATATTTTTATTATTTCTTGTTAAAGTAGAATAATTAATTATCAAATACTATAAAAACTCAGTGATTTATATACTAGTTTTTATTAAGCAGTGACAAACACGAAATAAAATTTACTCAAAAATGTTCAAAACTAGTATTTACCTTTTCATATTAACTTCTGGGATAATTGTTTTATTTTAGTTTGAATGTGTTTTCAATTTTTTGAAAATATGACATAATTTATACATGTCTTTTTTTACATTTGGTCAAAAGGAAATACTAATATATGGTAGACTAAAAAATAATTATATTTTGTTAGGAGTTTGCTAATATTATTTCCTATTTACATTACAAACGACAGAATGAATATTGTTTTCTAGATGAGAAAATATTTTATTTCTTTAAAACAAAAGAATATATTTTATTTCTATAAATTTCATCTCCAGCCTACATCATCATATTTTTGTCCATTATTTGATTATTATTATTTTATTTTTTTAGTGGCTTCCCAACGGCTAGATTGCAAAATAATAAACCCTCAAAAAAGAACCACATTTCAATTGAACAAATAGATCCGGTTTAATGATCTCAACCAACCCGGGATTTTAATCAGGAGAAAATGTTGTATTCCACTATAATTCAAAAAACAAAAATTGTTATGAATTCCAACCAAAATCAGATTTTGTAAATTTAAGATATCTTATCTCTCTATCATTCACAAAATATTTATTCAAAAATTCAGTGAGTTATGTTGCAGTAAAAATTTCAAACTTCAGTAATTTGAAAACCTTCCGAGTGGTGCTTCTTGCTCATCTTTTGTGGAAATTTTTACTATTACTAAATTATACCCGCGTATACACGCGTGACTTGTTTTTAACAATATTTTTTTACAATAGTTGAAAATAATTTTATTAATGTTTTAAAAAATATTAATAATTTTATTAGTAGTTTTTTATTCCCAATTTGTTTCAATTACATTATTATTATTATATATCAAATTTAAGAAAATTACCAAGAATCTCAGTTTTTAAGTTTTTTTTCAGTTACTAACATTTTTTTTCTTTCAAAAACATCGTAAAATAAATTCAATACCATAAAAATAATTTAATCTTTTACACACAAAAAATTGAACTCGGATATCTAAACTAAACCTTAAATCATATATATATTTTTAAAATTCGGATATACATAATGACATAAAAATATTCAGATATACAGATATAAGCTTAAATCACATAAAAAATATTATTACGATCCCTCACCTTATCCATATTACTCCAATTACTTATGCAACATCGTATATCGAATGAAGAGTGAAGACCACACACCTTCTCCCTGATTACTGTATTAAGCTTGGGGCAAAGGCCATCACATGTGACAATACGGGTACGCTCATCATTTGATTTTAAATACACTTATACACGATAAAGTCGTCTATCAGAAGATTTTACATCATAAGATGTGGAAGTTGCGAAGCACATGAAAACTTGTGGGAGAGATGAAATACCTTTGCTCTTCCAAAGGAATACCACTCGCCTTCTAGATCAAAGTTCCCCACCCATTGGAGAATCTAATTTCTTCCTCGTCCTCCGTCTTATCACCCTCTGGAATTTTCGCCAGCAAATGTTTGGATCCAACGCTCTTCAACATTCTCTCATATTTAATCACATCATCCTTCGATAATAAGCTTCGCATCCCGACATAGCCTTAACCTCGATCGATATCTTTCCCATGAATCTCTCGCCGCCATGGGAAATTATTTGACGGAGTTTTGGCTACATAATGTCGTCGTCACCTCCCGTGACGAACCACACGAAATAAAACAGTTTTGAACCGGCATTGAATTTGTTCTCATTAAAAAAAAGATTTTTCATGACAAAACTTTTTCTAAAAAGTAGTGAACGAAAATCAAACCTGACACAGAAGTTGGAAGAGCCACCCAAATATTTTATGCAATAGAAAGAAGTTGGAAGCTCTGATTCACTAATATGGCAATAGAAAGAAGATGGAAGCTCTGATTCACTAATATGACAAACAATAATCGAGTTTATATGGAGATGGTAGTGTTATGAAAATGAGAAAATGAATCAAGGTTTTCTGAATAAGATATATATGTGGGAGATATGTCGATTCACGTTATAATAAAAACTTCAACGTTTTCAAGAAGAACCCTTATATCGATGATGTGGCAAATTATTAGTATTAGGTGTAATTTCTGATATCAGAATCTAACGTGGACTAATTCATTTTTTTAGTATAGGTGTCATGGAGAGGGGAAATGCTGAGGTGTCACCTTGTGAGGCAAAACCCCTCTCTTTATATATTAGATTTGAAGATCATTTTTTAAAAAAGAAGCCTTAGATTTGATTAAAAAAAATTAGAATACCATTGGTTATATAATTTTTGAACGAGAAAAAACCTTAATTAATAATTAAAGCTATTAGTTAACATAAATAAATGTACTAATAACAAAATACAATAGATATGAATTTGAAATTTCATAAATAAACCCGAATTCCCAAGTTCGAACCAAATATTTTACAAAATCAAACCAAATATTTGCAGTGATTATTAGAGTGTGTTAAATGCTGTTAGTTAAGATGGTTAATATTTTGCTAGTTAGTTATTAAGCTCACTAATAATTATATAATGAGTTGTGATGTAAACATTGGTGGTTAATCAAAATATGAGTTTACTCTTTAGCATTGTAATATGGTATCAGTCGAAAAAAATTCGCTTTCTTCTTGATTTTCGAAGTATGAGTGTTCCTCGTCTTCTTCTTCTCTTTGATTTCATTCTCATGGTGCTTTTTCATCTTCTTGATATGATTCGACAATTTCTGTTCTGTATTCTCATCATTTTCTTCTGATTTTTTCTCGAATTGGAGTGCAATGTCAAACTCATCAACAACAAATCTGCCTCTTTGTAAACAATCAGACCTCTACGAGAATCCTTTTTACCTTCACAGTAATGATCATGCAGGATTGATTCTTGTCTCGGATCGCCTTACCAATGGAACTGACTTTCACTCTTGGAAAATGTCAGTTCGTGTAGCTCTTAATGTGAGAAATAAACTAGGTTTTATAGGTGGATCTATCAAGAAACCTTCAGATGATGATATGAATGTTGGATCTTGGTCAAGATGCAATGATATGGTATCAACTTGGCTCTTGAATTCTGTTTCTAAAAGTATAAGTGCTAGTCTCGTTTACATGAATACCGCATAATCTATTTGGAATAGTCTTATGAGTCAGTTTAAACAAGATGATTTAACACGTATTTTTGAGTTAGAACAGAAGATGTGTACTGTGAATCAAGGAACCAAAAATATCAGTTCATATTACACAGATTTAGTAACAGTTTGGGAAACATATACAATCTTTGTAGAACTTAATGTATGTTCTTGTGGCAAGTGTGAATGCCCAGCTGCAGAAAATTAGAATAAAATGATGAATAGGTCTCTGATAATGAAGTTTCTTATGGGATTGAATGAAGCATATGATGCAACTAGACGTCAAGTTTTGATGTTAAAACCTCTGCCAAGCATTGAAGAAGTCTTCAATATAGTTTGTCAGGATGAAAGGCAACATGTACTCAAGCCTATTACTGATTCAGAAACCGTGATTTTCCAGACTACTACACCTTGTGTTGATTCCACACACAATGCTGCATATAACAATTACAAAGCCAAACCAAAACCAATATATACTCACTGTGGAATGACATGACATATAGTGACAAAGTGTTTCAAGCTACATGGATATCCATATGAGTATCCTAAAGCAAACCAAAAGCATGTTAATACTTACAATCAATCTTCCGGCAAAGTACAACATTCAAGCTACAAGGACAATATAATTGCTAATGTCGTTCTAGATGTGGCACCATCTCAAAAACTTTATGGAGTTCATCAATCTTCCAGTTTAGATCTTAGTACATTCACATATGAGCAAATCAATCTTTTACTTACTCAACTTCAAGCAGCAACAACAAAGTCCATTCCTCATCCAACCTCATCAATAACTGATCATGGAATTATGGCTTGTACGAATAATTTTATTCATCTAGTCTTCCTTTGGAAAATGACAAACTTGCTTACAAACACCATTGTTTTTCAACTATCTCTACCTTAATACCAACTGGTTCTTGGATTGTTGACAGTGGAGCAATAAGTCACGTATGTTCAGATCTTTCCTTGTTTACAACAGTAAAACCAGTCAAGGATCTAAATGTTTCTTTACCTAATGGTGTTCAAGTACCTATATTACATATAGGAAATGTTAAACTGTCAGCTAGATTGATGCTTCATGATGTGCTGCATATACCTACTTTTCAATTTAATCTAATCAGTGTTAGTTCTTTGGTGAAAACTAGTTCTTGTTCAGCTCACTTTTATCCTAATTTTTGTATTTTACAGGAGCTTATTCAGGGCTTGATGATTGGGAAGTGTAAAATCTTACATAATCTCTATGTTTTTACATCCACAGACTTCCCAACATTCTCTGACAAGTTTCCTCCTTTATGTGCTTATGTGCTTATGGATAATCATTTTTGGCACCAACGGTTAGGCCATCCTTGTTCTCCTTGTTATCACATCAATGCTGATCATAATCTTTCATTAAAAGAATAAAATCATAGTCATTGTAGTGCATGTCCTTTAGCTAAGCAAAAGAAGTTACCATATGTTTCAAAAAATAACATTTCTGCCAATGCTTTTGATCTAGTTCATCTTGATGTATGAGGTCCTTTTGCAACTGAAACAATAAAAAGTTTAAAATACTTCCTAACCATTGTTGATGATTCCACTAGAGTTACATGGCTGTATTTTTTAAAGCACAAAAGTGAAGTTCAAACTGTTTTTCCAAATTTTCTCAAATATGTTCAAACTCAATTTCAAACTAAAGTTAAAGCATTGAGTTCTGATAATGCTCATGAGTTGCTTTTTACTGATTTGGTAAACTCAACAGACATGATTCATTTTTTCTCTTGTGTTGATACTCCTCAACAAAATTCATTTGTTAAGAGAAAGCATCAACATCTTCTTAATGTGGCTAGGGCTCTTTACTTTCAATCTCATGTTCCTATCATTTTTTTTTTTTTTGGGGGGGGGGGGNATTCTTACTTGATCAATAGATTGCCTACTCATGTTTTACAAAATCTTTCACCATATGAAAAACTTTTTAAGAAACCTCCAGCTTATCATGATCTTCGCGTGTTTGGTTGTTTGTGCTATGTTTCAACTTATCCAAAAACCCAAAATAAGTTTACAACTAGAGCTAAACCCTCAATATTTTAGGCTATCCACATGGTTATAAAGGTTACAAAGTGCTTTATTTGGAGACAAATGTTATTTTACATACTAGGAATTTAGTTTTCCATGAAATTGTCTTTCCTTTTCACAATGAACCGCATATAAATTCTATGCTTGATTCTTTTCATGTGTATGTTATTCCTTTGTCTGTTCCTGATGCTAGTATAGTTCTTCCTGCCATAGATAATGATAGTTCTATTGATCATACTGCTGATGATTGGGAAACATCTATTGACAGTCATCATGATCTGCATCATTCTAATTCCGACTTTCCTTCTGTACCTAATTCTATATTTGTGGAAATTGAACACCCACCTATATCAGAAACTGACATTGACTTGACTGGTCACACTGTTACTCAAGGGAGGCCGAGACGTTAGACCAAAGCTCCATCTTATCTCTCTAACTATTGTTCTCTATCAAATCCACAACATCACATGTTTCTTAAATAAAAACCCACTCTTTACAATATGTTCTCTCTTAGGACGCTTTTTCACCATCATACAGAGACTATATTCTTGCTATTAGCATAGATACAGAACCTTGCACTTTTACACAGACTGTAAAATCAGATCATTAGGTTAAAGAAATGAATGAGGAATTGGACTCATTGGTATAGAACAATACCTACACTATTGTCTCTAGACCACCATATACAAACATGGTTGGCTGAAAATGGATATATACACTAACATATAATCCAGATGGTACCATTGATAGGTACAAAGCCCGTTTAGTAGCACAAAGGTTTACACAACAAGAGGTGGTGATTACATAGATACCTTTCCTCATGTGATCAAATTAGGCATTGTCAAGTTAGTTTTGAGTTTGGCAGGTTGTCTTGGATGGAGCCTGACACCGATGGATGTGTCAACAACTTTTCTTCATGGTAATCTAAATGAAGATGCTTACAAGGCATTACACTCCAGCTCCAGGAACATCACTACCTCCTGATCCAGTTTGTAAACTAAAAAAGTCCTTATACAGCTTGAAACATGATTCTAGACAGTGGTATCACTGTTTTTCTTCTGTTTTGTTGAAGGCATGATTTCAACAATCTGCATCAGAACACACTCTGTTTTCTAAAGCAACAGGTTCTTCTTTCACTGCTCTTTTAGTATATGTTGATGACATATTGATAGCCAGTAATGATGTTGCAGCAGTTCATAATATGAAACATATTTTGCATCAAGCTTTTATGATCAAAGATCTTGGTCAGCTCAGGTATTTTTTGGGTTTAGAAGTAGCTCGTTCTTCTGTTGGTATATCTATTTCACAAAGGAAATATGCTTTGGACTTAATAGCAGATCAAGGATTACTGGCAGCCAAATCATGTTCTGTTCCCATGGATCCTAGGGTAAATCTATGTTCTACATCAGGGAGCTTACTTGCAGATCCAAAACCTTATCGGGAAATCACTGGAAAGTTGTTGTATTTGACCATAACTAGGCCAGACATCACATATGTTGTGAATAAGTTGGTCAATACTTAACAAAACCAACTGATGTGCATTATGAAGCTGCCAAACGTGTGATAAGATATGTAAAAGCTAATCCTGGACAAGGTATTTTCTACTATGAAAAATTAGATATATGCTTAAATTTTTTTGCAGATGCAGATTGGGGGTGTTGTTTAGACACTAGATGATCCATATCTGGTTATTGTGTCTATCTAGGCAGCTCTTTGATATCATGGAAATCCAGAAAATAAGTTAGTAGAAGCAGTGCAGAAGCTGAATATAAGTCTCTTGCTGACGCTACATGTGAGAATATATGGTTCATTAAGCTTCTACATGATTTACATGTCACAACTACTGATCCGACTAAACTCTATTGTGATAACAAGGCGACATTACACATAGCATCCAATCCCGTGTTCCATGAGCGCACAAAGCATGTGGAACTTGATTGTCATAAAGTTAGGGAGCAATTACAAGCTGGTGTACTCAATACATTTCATGTTGATACTAGGAATCAACATGCTGACATATTGACCAAACCTTTGGCATCTTCTTCATTCCATCATCTCTTGTCCAAGATGTCATCTTCAAGCTTTTATCTTCCAACAAAGTCACCAGATTAAAGCTTGAGAGGGTGTATTAGAGTGTGTTAAACACTGTTAGTTAAGATGGTTAATATTCTATTAGTTAGTTATTAAGCTCACTAATCTGTATATAATGAGATATGATGTAAATATTGGTGGTTAATCAAACTATGAGTTTACTCTTTCACTTTAATCTTTCTCGTTAATAGTGATATATCTATTAATTATTTTATTATTATTTAATATCTAAAATAAGCACACGAAATATTACGAAACTTAGTTGTTGTAAAGAATAAATTGTATGATAACAACAAAATCCAACCAAATAATTTAAATACATTTCAAAATATAATTTGGAATTAAAGAATCGATTAGACATTTTAATAAAGGAATTAATTAGATATTTTATTTATAGAACTTATTTAATATATAAAAAACTATTTTAATAAATAAAATAAAATCGAAGTTCCTTTTACACATTTTTTGTATATTGTTGATATTAGGTGTATCATCTACCCAAAAAGCCCATTTCGACTTAAGACCCAGATGGACGCCGATATCAAGAGAAGAAAAGGGGCTTAGAAGAGCAAAACCTAAGTGGGCCGATCTGACGAGTTGAGCCTTCCAGCTCGAGGCCCATTAGGAATAATTATTGTAATTAGGGTTTTAAGTATGTATTTTTACTATAAATACCCATGTAATTACTCCTAAAAAGATATATGAAATTCTTCCTAGCTTTTATCCACAAGATCAAAGACCTAAACCTAATTGTTAAGTCTTGATTCAATAGTTGGCGCCGTCTATGGGGACTAGCTAGACGATTACGTAATCTATCTTTGCAGGAATAATCAGCCAGAAGCAATGGCCACGGGATCAAACGAAAAAAGACCATATGGATCTACCATCAACGTATGAAACAGGGACGATCATGTCGAAAGAACGGGATCTGACCATGAGGAAGAGGCCCCGGAAATCACCATGCAAGACCTACTGAACCAGATAAAGGAGCAGAAAGCAGAAACCGCCAAGCTGAGAGCGGAATCCCATACCCTTAGAGCACAGCTAGAAGGCATCACCGCGTCCACTGAAGAAAGGGACGCGCGCACAGTTAACCAAAATATGTTCAGAGCATCTCACCAAACTCCCGAGACAGATGGAAACCAAGGTCGACCAGATTACACAAACGCGACCAGGTTCAAGAGCACGACCGAGGATACCGAGATGCAGAACATCCGCGAGCAAGTACACCATGCCACCAGCTCGGCCCCCGACATCCTTCGTGCCATCGAAGAGACACAACGAACCTCGTTCTCTAGGAGAGTTACCGATGTCTCATTTCGGCACTCTGATAAAATCAAGTTCACAGGATACGACGGCAGAAGTGATCCGGTTCAATACTTGACAGCCTTCACAATCGCAATGGCGCGAGCTTAATTCTCTGCAGAGGAACGAGATGCAGGTATGTGTCAACTTTTTGTTGAAAACTTATCAGGTTCGGCATTGGATTGGTTCTCCCGTTTGGAGCTCGGAACTATCATCACATTTCAACAGCTGTCAACCGTGTTCATCAAACACTACTTGATGTACATCGCGAAGAAAGCTTCAACAACCGACCCGTGGACACTATCCCATCAGGAAGACGAGTCGCTCAAAGATTTCATTGACAGGTTCAAAGGAGTCGTAGCTTATATCGTGATCAACGACGAAGGAGCAATCGCCGCCTTACGAAAGGCACTGTGGTTCAAATCAAGGTTCAAAGACGAGCTACTCATTAACCATCCACAAACATTAGAGGACGCATGATAACACTAGAATTTTAGGATTTTTACATAACATTTCTTGTCATTTTCTAG
>OVBE01013307.1:0-12805 GCA_900406425.1 Iberis pinnata
ATGTCGAATATACTAAGAAGATGATGATGAATAATCTGATGGTGAAGAATATGTGTCTGAAGCAAATTCGTCACCCGAGCTATCGTCTACGTCATGTAAAACCACATTTAGATCACCGAACACCGTAAAATTGACGACAAGGTGGTATCGATGCTAGTACATCATCCCCAATTGGTTGAAGATGGTCCTGTTGTGAAACTCCTTCTATGACACTTCTAGGATTTACTCACGTGACCGTTATCCAAGGATCGTTCAGGTGACTTAAGCATGGGTACTTAATGTAACATACCTACATATAATGAAGTTCAACATTTTATAACTTCGTAAAAGATCATAAAATATAACTCATGTTAAGAAAATTTTATACCTGATCCGCTTGTGAAGCGAGAATGAAGGGATCGTATGTTCCCAATTTTCTGCGTGAATGTATCAAAGTGACACCGAATTGGTCTACTTTAGCACCCCTACCATCGGTTGGATCATACCAGTCACATAAAAAGACAACACATCGCAAGTTAAATATCCCCTAGTATTGGACCTCCAATATCTCACGAAGAAGTCCATAGTACACCACATCACCAGAACTAGACGATATACCATGGTCCAATGTCAACATTCCACTATATGATTGGTGAACCTTGAAGGCGTATCCTCTTGTACAATACCTTGGGTAAGACGTAGTATTGTTGGTCGATCCGTTCACAATTTCAAGCAACCAAAATGGATATATGCGACCAATAGAGACCTCACTTCTAACCTCTATTTGTAAATGTTAGAAATAAACCAACACTTATAAAATCTAAACTTAACTTCATTTTATGGAACACTTACAAAATGTGGTAGCCAGTTTTGGAAATCAAGTTGTTTATGAGCTTGCAATTCCTCTTCAGATTTATCATGAAAGTATTCCCGGATAAGTGTCATGTAGATCCTACATAGTTTGAATAAGTACAAGATGTGTAAAGAATTAAGTGACTAAATTTTTTAATATCAGTGTGTAAATGTTTACCTTTCGAACTCCAAAATTTCTTTGCAATTAGTGAGGATATACATATGGAGGTGTTTCCACTCCTGTTGTGTAAGCCGACGAGTCTTGTCTTTTCTTCTAAGTCGACCAATTTGCTGAAACACAATTGGGACATAAACATGATACATAGCATGTTGACCACCATCATCATGTCGAGAGGTTCTTCGGCTCTTTTTCTGGACATCTCTTGGAAAATAATACTCTGAAAAATTTGCAGCATATTCATTGATGCTTTGTGCGACAATAGAACCCTTGACTTTTGCCTGATTTTTCACCTTCTTCTTCAAGTAGAACATGTACCTCTCGAAAGGATACATCCACTGATACTGAACTGGTCCGCCTAGTGATGCTTCACGAGGAAGATGGATCGAAAGATGTTTCATAACATCGAAGAATGACGGTGGAAAAATCTTCTCCATATTACAAAAGATGATCGGTATGTATCCTGTAAAGTGGAAAGACCGTCAAAGGTAAATGTCCTACGGCTAAGGTCGCGGAAGAAAGCTCCGACCGCTGTAAATGCAAAAAAACATTTAAGTATTAGATAATTACAACAGAAAAGTAATCAACAAAGTAAATACTTGTAATGGCCTCGTGGACATTTTTCGGTAGGAGATATGTAAACGCAAATGGAAGAAGGCGTTGCATCACTACATGACAATCATGGCTCTTTATTCCAATGAACTGGCCTTCCCCGATATCAACACAATTCTTCAGATTAGATGCATATCCATCGGGAATTTGACCCTATGAATTATCCAGTTGAACAATTCATCCTTTGCATCCTTAGATAGCCTAAACGCTGGAATCGGACACGTTCCATTTTTCACGATGTGAAGCTCAGGTCGATAACAAATATCATGCAAGTCTAATCTAGACTTCAGATTGTCCTTCGTCTTCCCTTGGACATTTAGAATAGTGTTCATTATGTTGTCAAAGAAGTTCTTCTCAATGTGCATCACATCTAAGTTATGTCTCAACAAATGAGTTTTCCAATAAGGCAAATCCCAGAATATGCTTTTCTTGTGCCAATTATGATTCTTTTCTGACCCATAGAAATTTCCATGTCCGTTACCACCAACATTAGCATCATTGGTACTATAAACACCAAATCCACTCATTTGGTTTAATAGCTCAGTGCCTTCATATTCAAGTGGTGGACCTTCAACTTATATTTTCTTCGTGAATAACGTAGTTGATCGACGATATGGATGATTTTGGGGCAAAAACCTTTGGTGACAATCAAAACAACATGTTTTTCTTCCATTCTTCAGTTGAAATGAGTTGGTGTCATCGGTACAATATGGACATGCTAGTTTCCCGTGAGTTGTCCATCCAGATAACATTCCATACACTTGAAAATCGCTTATAGTCCACATAAGGACCACACGCGTCTTAAAATTTTGTTGTAGTGACACATCATAGACCTCCTCCTCATGTTCCCATAACATGTTCAACTTATATATTAATGGTTGCAAAAACACGTCAAGCGCTCGTTTCGGATGGTCTGGCCCAGGTACAAGCACAGAGAGAAATAGAAACTCTCGGTTCATACACAAAGATGGCGGCAAGTTGTAAGGTGTCAGTATTACTGGCCACAGAGAGTATTGTCTACCATGCTTCCAAAAAGGGCTGAATCCATCTATACTTAATCCAAGATAAACGTTACGTTTCTCGTATGAAAAATCTGGATATGTAGTCTGAAAATGACGCCAAGCTTCTGCATCAGAAGGATGTGTAATCTCTCCATCAAATCTATGCTCATCATGCCATCTCATTGCTGCACCTGTTCTCTGAGACTCATACAACCTCTTCAACCTATATGTGGGTGGCAAATACCACAACATCTTGTAAGGCACAGAAACTCTACCCCCTGTATCCTTATACCTTGGTTCCGACAAAACCGAAAATTTGTCCGGGTTTCATCGCGTCTCCAATAGATCATACAGTTGTCGATGCACACATCTATAACCTCATACGGCAATCCAAGCCCCTTTGTAAGTTTTTGTATCTCGTAATATGAACCGGGAGCAGTGTTATCCTCTGGCAAGACATCTCTCACAAACTTCGCAATTGCATCAACACAATCCTCATCCAAATTATAATTTGTCTTTATCCCCATCAACCTACTTGCAGAGGATAAAGGCGAATGACCATCTCTACATCCTCTACATAATGGCTGATTTGCTGCATCTAATATACCAAAAAACCGTCTTGCTTCTAAAGTAGGTTCTTCATTTGAAACCTGCGTCGTTTCTATTGTTTCTCTATACACATCATTAACCATTTGAACTGTACGTACCACAATACCTAATTACGTTCTATGTTCCTCTATCCTATTGGCCAATGGTTCGCTAGTGCTACTACTACCAACATCAGCAGGTCTTTCTCCATGTAAATACCAAATCTTATACCCCGGCATAAATCCATTGCAATATAAGTGATTCTATACTAAATCTATACTGATATTATGAGAATTCCAAGATAAAATGCATGGACATTTTAACTTACGTCTACTTTGTACATGCGGTTGTCGACATGTGATCGCCATGAATTCGCAAACGCCACGTGCATATTCGTCGTTTAAAGGTTTGTGTCTTCATTCATCCATTCACCATCCATCCAAGATCGAAAATATGGAGGAGAGATTGTTTTAAAATTGTTTGTGATGTTGTGAATTGAGAATGAAGCCCCTGGTTTATATAAAATACCTATCTGACGGATTAGTGACATATTTAGCCGTCAGTAAGTCCCAATATATCTGTTTCCAACGGTTTCAAACGACTACTTTGTACCGGTTATATAAACTGACAGATATTTTGACGGATTATTGACGGATATATCTGTCAATAATATACCGTCATATACTCGTCAAATATCCGTCAGTAATTACTGACGGACTAAAATCCGCCAGTAATTACTGACAGAATTTCTGAAGAACGCTGGCTATCAGAAATCCATTAATAAACTGTCACTTATTATTGACGGACGTTTAGCCGTCAGAACGTCCGTCAGAATGCTCTCTGTTTTCTTGTAGTTCATTGGCATACAATTAGCTCTAAAACCTTAACTATATAACCTTTGTTAGTATATTGGAATTAGTGAAATGTTAAATTTTCACATATCACCCTATTAAATCATAAAATTGTTTCATGAAAGATTGTCAAATTATTCTAGTTCATCTAATATGTATTTGAAGGAAAGACTTTCTAAAAACTTGCATTATAGTTGTTGAATATCATATCATATGCCATTAGTATGATGAACAAACAAAACATTTTATTAAAAGTTAAAATTTCTATCCTGTTAATTACACTATAGTGTCAAATATAGTTTAACTTCCATTCTACAATCAGTGTAACCAAACAAATTACATATATGTATATATATAAAATATCTTCACAAAATTAGTACTTTAACTTAATTTAAATTTTAGTAATTAAATAAAATATGATTTAAAATTAAACAGATATATTAGTTATTAGTACTTAGTTAATATATATTAACTAGCATATATTGAAACCATAACATACGTAAAAGATAAATATGGATAACCTGTGTACTCTTTCCATTTCATATATAATCATATCTTTATAAATAACATTATATATATTTTATTATAAGATACGATACTTAGGTACATTATTATAATTTTAATTTAATTATATATATAAATTTTTTCCCCAAATTTTATAGTTATAACTAAAACATATATTTCATAATATGAATTTTTTGTTATCATAATCTAAAACTATCACTACAAGAAAGTGTGGGCAAAAGTGACCTCAGTAACTCATAAGGAAAATCTGACGGATATCGATCCGTCACATAGCCGTCAGTAAATTTTCCCGGTACAAAGTTGTTGTTTCAAACCGTTGCCAACAGTTATATTTGAGTTTACATATCCGTTTGTAAACGTCAATAATAACGCCTATAAAACCAGACTACTCCACCTTCATTCTTCACACACTCAACACATATATCTTAACAAAATATGTCTACTCCTCCCATTTTCGATCATGGATGGATGGTGGAAGAATGAATCCATATACAAATTTTTTGAACGATGAATATGCACGTGATGTTATGGAGTTCATGAAATTAGCATGTCGACAACCTCGGGTACAACACAGTCATAAGTTAACATGTCCATGTTCTTTATGTCGGAATTCTCACAATATCATGATAAATTTAGTATGGAATCAGTTGTATGTGAATGGTTTTATGCCGAGTTATAAGATTTGGTATATATGTGGAAAACGACATGATATTGTTGCTAGTAGTAGCGGTAGCAAACCATTAGCTGATAGGATAGAGGAACCTAGAACGAAATTAGATTTTAGGGCACCTACGATTCAAATGGTTAATGACGTTTATAAAGAAAATATAGAGACGGGTCATGTTTCGTATAAAGAACCAAATTTAGAGGCATAATAAATTTTTTTTGTTATGTTAGACGCAACGAATCAGCCTTTATCATCTGCTAGTAGATTGATGGGTATAAAGACATATTATAACTTGCATGAGGATGCAGTTGACGCAATAGAAAAGTTTGTGAGAGATATCTTGCCAGAGGATAACAATGCTCCAGGTTCATATTACGAGATACAAAAACTTGTGTCAGGGCTTGGATTGCCATATCAAGTTATAGACATGTGCATTGACAATTGTATGAGCTATTAGATCCACGGCGACACCTGGACGACTTGTTGATATTGTCGCAAACCGAGGTATAAGGATACAGGCGGTAGAGTTTCAGTGCCTTACAAGAGGATGTGGTATTTGCCATTAACATATAGGTTGAAGAGGTTGTATCAGTCTGAGAGAATAACTGTCGCAATGAGATGGTATGCTGAGCATAGATTTGATGGAGAGATTACAAATCCTTCTGATGAAAAAGCTTGGCGTCATTTTCAATCTACTTATCCATATTTTTCATGCGAGACAAGAAATATTCACCTCAGATTAAGTACATATGGATTCAGCCCATTCGGGAAGCACGGTAGAAAGTATTCTCTGTGGCTAGTCATCATGACACCTTACAATTTTCCGCCATCTTTGTGTATGAACCGAAAGTTTCTATTTCTCTCTGTTCTTGTACCAGGGCAAGAACATCTGAAATAAGCGCTTGAACTGTTTTTGCAACCACTGATATATGAGTGGAAGAAATTATGGGGAAGAGGTATATGATGTGTCTTTACAACAAAATTTTAAGATACGTGCGGTTCTTATATGGACTATAAGCGATTTCCCAGCGTATGGCATGTTATCAGGATGGACAACTCATGGGAAACTAGCATGTCCATATTGTAACGATAAGACCAACTCATTCCAGCTCACAAATGGAAGTTAAACATGTTGGTTTGATTGTCATCTAACGCTCGAACAGTTCCAACTTGGTTGGTAGATATCGCAAGAGGGCCAAACAGCATTGCTATGTCATACCCGAGGTATTGCACGAGGGAATTCACTTTCAAGGTTAACGCCTTAGATAGAGAGGGATATAATGACCTTAGATCATGGTATATCATCGTCTCCCGGAGATGTTGTGTACTACGACATTCTTTGAGAGATATTAGAGGTCCATTACCTAGGGATGTTGAACTTGAGATGTGTTGTCTTCATGTGTGATTGGTATGATCCAATTGATGGTAGAGGTGTTAAAGTAGACAAGTTTGGCATGACTTCGATCAACTCGAGTAGGAAACTCGGAAAATATGAAGATCTCTTACACTACGTACCCACGCATACGCATAAGAAATATGAGCAATCCTTGGGTAACGGTGACGCAAGTAAATCCTCAACATATGATAGAAGACGTTCTAGAGCGTGAACCACTATAACCATTGGGAAATGAATCTTTAGCTGAGATTCAGCCTTGTCTGGGCGTCGATCAAGTGGTGAATTTCACAATGTTTGGTGATTTGAACGTCGGTATACATGACGTAGACGATGAGTCTGGTGATGAATTTAAAGATGGTGCGGATTCTGATCCATCAGATTATTCATCGCCTTCCAAGTAGATTTTTTTGTTTTTTTAATATATATGAAATATTTGAAATGTATTTTTTATGAATATTTTCTAAAGATTTCCAAAAAGCATATTATTAACATTGAAAAAACAAAGTATTAATAGAAAATTATAAACATTTTTAAATTTCCATACATTTAAACCAATAATATGTTACAATATTATTAATATATATATTTACTTACTAACGGATTACTCACAGATTTTCCAGGAGTCATCACTAATCCGTCAGTAAATACATAATTAGGATTTGAATCCCTAAAACCTATGATTTTTAATTTTAAAAATGTTAACAATCATAGTAAACATACTAACATATGAGTTGATTCATGCTTCATATGTATAATAAATCTTTAAAAGTATTTTAATAAAATTTTACGAAAACATATTTGATACTCGAAAGTGTTTGTAACGATATATGATGTTAAAACATGAAGTTCGAAGACTCAAAACGTACATTTACGAATTGTCAATTGAATGTAGTTACTAATACTTTATGTACATGAATTCTTAATCATTCATCTATAATAGTAACACTAATCATTTAAATCAAAACTCTAACCCTAAATCAATATTTAAATCATATTTTGTGGTAACTTACGGATTACTGACTGATTTAGGGTTATTTGTTAGTAATCCGTCAGAAACCTCCAATTTTTGGCACGTTTCATATTCCCAAAAAATTGGAAAACATGCGAAAATTCAAATTTTCAGAACTAGCGAATTATCAATGGGTCCCTCCGTCAGTAAGTCTGAAAAGCATAAACCAGACTCTTCTTCTTACCCATTTCTTTGAGCATAAACCCTAAATTTCGACAATTGTGAGCTCAATCCCTCTAATTTAAGCTTTTCAACCGATTCCAAACCTTTTAAATGGCTAATAAAAGGTTAATTTAGAGTGTATGTTTAGATTTAGGTGATGGCATGATGATTTTGTTGAATATTTGGAAATTTGGAAATTTTTGATGATTTTGGAAAGATTTTAGATTTGTAATGAAATTGTGTTTTAGAGAATGTTTAGATTAATGGTTTGTTTAATTTTGGATGATTCAGAGTTTGATAATTGATAATTTAGAGTTTAGGGTTTGATGATTGTTGTTTTAAGGTTTGATGATTTAGGGTTTTGTGATTTAGAGTTTGATTAGGAAAGTGTTAAGTGTGTGGTGTTTTGTTTAATTTTTGATGATTATTTAGGTGTTTAGGGTTTAGGTTTAGGGTTTAAGTTGAAATGTTTAATGAGTTGTTATGAATTATTTATTTTTATAGTTTTTTCTAATTTAAAGTATAAATTAAAAATAAAAATTAATAATTTTAAAATAAAAATTTTAAAATAAAAATTAAAACTAGTAATTAAAAATTATATTTTAAAATCACAAATATATAACTAAGAATTATAATCATTTTAAAAAAATACTAATACATGATTCTAATTGTTTAAAACTTTTTGATAATTTTAAACTATACTGAAACATTGACCGTAAATTTCAATTCTTATGGTCGATTTCCAGGACAACCATAGCTAGGATAGTCCTCAGGACCTTCGTCTGAGTCCCCTTTTGGTACTCATGTGCCTGAGACCCAAGCACCTAAGGAACCTCCGATATCCCGACAACAGATATCGATAGAGGAGCTTCTAGTCCATTCTGGGAGGGAGCGATTGACGAGACTCCACTCATCTGCTGAAGGCGGGACAAAATGGTTTCCGCAGACGGACAATGAGATCACCAAGTGCATCAAGATTTGATACACATACTACTATATAAGTACTAGTTCTACTGTTTCATGGTAGAAATTATATAATTCAAATTACCAACCAATTTAACATATATAGTTACTAACTTTCAAAATCTTAAATATTAATGCTCGGGTTCAATAGGGAACCCGCGATCACCTCCAAAGTCAAGACGGAGTTCATGGATAAAGCGTCCCGAACTTACACCAGCCACGATTATGCGTGGAAGCGTACCTGGTACAGTGAGGCAAAAAAGCACATGGGGATGCCTGATGCAGTCTTGAAGGGCTTCATCAAATATTGGAAGGAAGAGAAGACCAAACAGAGGTCGACGACAAACAAGCAAAATCGGTATAGTCCACGAGATGGTAGGAGGATCTCGACTATCAATACCAGTTCCAAGAGTGCGGTCACTCGAGCTGCTGAGATGGTATGAATACCTTTTAAATATACCAAACTTAATACTTGAATCAATGATTGAATCTAATTTTGATTCTTATTTTAAAACAGACGCGTGAGATTGACCATGTACCGACGCCCATCGAGCTGATGAAAGACATCCACACGAACAAGAAAACGGGCCATGTACAAGATCTGCTTGTTCAAGAGGCTGTGGAGACGACAAGGAAGCTGATGGAAGAGCGGATATCTTAGGAGTTTATTGATGGTGGTGACCTCCCACTAGATACCCAATATGAGATTATGTCTCAAGTATGTACTATCTCAATTTTATTTTAAAAATATTTTATATCAACAATGTCTTAACTAATGCTTTGTTTATTATTTCTTGCAGACTACGAAGAAACAGAAGGGGCGCATGTTCGGGTTCGGGAACATGGCCTCCTACTGTTTCCCGGGATCCTTTCGATCGAGGGATCCATACCGAAATGAGGAGCTGAGGCGGAAAGACGCGGCTTTGGAGACCATGCAGCAGAAGATGAATGAGATGCAGGCCGAGCAAAGGGATAGAGAAACTCCGATCCAAGCTCGGCTCGAAGCCCAGCTCAAAACCCAGCAAGACGAGATGCAGGCTTGGATGGAAGCCCATATGAAGGTTCAGTTGGACGCGTTCATGGCGTAGATGGCTTAGCGGTTCGAAACACCACCACCACAATAGTTTAGGTTTTGTTTTAGACTTTTATCTGTATGAAATTTTTTGAATATTTTTGTTTTTTGTAAAAAAATTTGAAATTTTATTTTTATTAATAATTTTAGAATTTTAGTTATATTTAAATTATTTAGTAATTATTAATCAAAATAAAAAATTTATTATTTGATTAATATATTTTTTATTTAAAAATATAAAATCTGTCAGTATTTTGACAGAATTTACGGACATACATAATTCCTCAGGAAGCTGCCATCAGAAAATCTGTCAGGAGTCAGTATTCGTGATGAAATATTTATTGATGGGTTCTCCGTCAGTATTTTGTTAGGAATTATCTTACAGTAAATCTGTTAGGAATATTGGCAAATTTACATTTATGACAATCTAATACTAACGGACAATTTCTATCAGTTTTCTGTCAAGAATGCTACATCCTGACAGATTCATGATGGTAATATCCGTCAGTTTGACAATGTTTTTTTGTAATGTATTTTTTAAATAAATTTTATCTTGTATAAAGCATGAAATATCATCTAATTTTAATGATAGAGCTACCCAATCCGTTCTTTGAAACATCTCATCATGTTTGCTATACAACCTAATAAAAAATATAGTTTTTTCTTTTTTTGTGATAAAGAACCTTATAAACCCGTTCAACTTGTTAATCAAATTTTTACATTGAGGTTATCCATGCATGCTCATCTATCATTCTTGTACATAAATACCTCCACGTAGTTAGAACAAAAAATGTCAAACCTTTTAAAATGATAAAATCAATAAATAGCATACTTAATTACTTTCATAATAAATAGCAAAGATCCACAAAAAACGATCCCTTATACGATTAAGAAAAAAAGAACTGTTAACACGTAACTATAATCCGATTGTTTAGAATACTATCGGCACTAGAAGGTAATGTAGAATTTAGTAAAAGTAAATAGCTTAAAGAAAGTATAGGAATTATATATTTTAGTATTAGATTATGGATTATAGCTAGAAAGAGGGACTAAAATCATGATAATAATTTGAATAATGAATGCATTGGTCGGTCCAACGTTTTTAGATATTTTACCCAAATCCGATAAATAGTTTTTTTTAATAAATATGTCAATATATATAAGTTAACTAGATGACTCGTTATGGTTCAAGATAAAGTGACAAGAAAACACAAAACAAAATATGTAATTAAGATATATTAAAATTAGTTTACCAACTTAAAACCTCTAATGAATATTATTATTATTATTAAATTATAAATTTATAATATAAAAGTTCTAAAATTTCAACAAAGTATCGTACATCAAGTGAAAATGCTCTTTTGTTTCGATAAAAATATACTAAAGATGTTTGTGTCGTAATCGGTGGTATAAGTCGGTGGTATGAGTTTTTTATACTTTAGACTAGTCATGTGCATTGGATGGGTAACCTAATTTTGGTTGGACGAGTATAGCCGACAAAGGCATTATTGGGAAGTGCCAAAACAAATAGCAATGCTGAGACCAAACCCAATGAAAGGTTACACATCAACTTTCGTAGTCAATTGCTCCCAAATAATCTTATCTTTAACGAATCATATTTTGCCACATCATTTTTTCTTCAATTTTTACCCACTTTTTATCGTTTTTATATATTATTGTGTGTTTTCTTGATACTTCTAATGTTACGTCAGAAAACCAATCAAAAAGTGATATAAAAGGTGAACAAACATTTTTTAACAACTATACATTGGGACCACATTTTATGAAACTTTGAGAAATACTTGGTGATAATTATCAATATGGTCGTGATTAAGAATCCAATGAAAAATTAGCATGGTGCTGAATCATATTTAGGGAAATAAATTATATGCCTAACTATTTCCAAAAAGTAGTAAATTAATAAGTGAATGATCAAGAGAACCAAACCTAAACAAGATGGTGGGGATCACTATCCATATGTATAAAGCCATATGCAATTAATTAAAATATTTAAAGAAAAGAAAACTTCTCTTCTCCTTCTTATTAAGAAGCCTCTTGCATTCATCTCCTCCCATTATCTTCTACGCTCCACCAAACAAACAAAAATTTCATTATAAGTCCCACAATATCTCAAAATATCACATATCGATAAATCGAAAACACTTTAGATTTTTAATATTTAATTATTACTCTGATGGGTTTTGATGATTCATGCAACACAGTTCTTGGATTAGGTCTCTTACCAACTCCTAATAAATACATCAATGCCATCAAGCCACCCTCTGGTTGCAAGCTTGAGCCGTCGTTGACTCTTAGCCTCTCCGATGATCCTTCCATGACGGTGGTAACCGGAGCTGAAGAGATCTGCCGTCATACGTCGTCTCACAGTGGAGTCTCTTCTTTCTCAAGTGGAAGATTGGTGAAGAGAGAGAGATACGGCGGTGAAGAGTCAACTGAGAGAGTTTTAAGTGATTGTCGTGAAGATGAAGAAGGTGTTAGTGCTAGAAAAAAACTTAGGCTTACCAAAGAACAATCTGCTCTTCTTGAAGAAAGCTTTAAGCACCATAGTACCCTTAATCCCGTAATTATCCTTAATCATAGTTATTTTTTATCATATTTTACTAATCATTCTCATAATTCAAACCTAATCTGATTGTTTTCTTCTTCCTCTTCTTCTTTTCTTTAGAAGCAAAAGCAAGTTCTTGCTAAACAGTTGAGTCTAAGGCCTAGACAAGTTGAAGTCTGGTTTCAAAATAGAAGAGCCAGGTAATTTTATTATATTATTTTGTTAATTTCACACCCACACAACTTAACTTTCATGAGTCAGAAATTTTTGCTTTAATATTTAACAAAAAAAATGAGTTGGTTCAGGATATTAATCTATTTTATAATGGAAATTCGAATACTAATAGTAAGATATTTTATATATATATATATATATATATATATA
>OVBE01013309.1:0-12804 GCA_900406425.1 Iberis pinnata
ACAGCAGCAGTCACACCAAAAGTCACCAGAGAGATGAATGACTCACTAATCAAGCCACCTTCCCAAGAAGAAATAAGACAAGCTATTTTTTCCATTAGCCCCTCTAGTGCTCCAAGAGCTGATGGCTTCACAGCCTACTTCTTTCAACAATACTGGTCACAGATAAGTCCACAGATTGTATCTGAAGTTCAATCCTTCTTTGAAACTGGATTGATGCCACAAGACTGGAATTTTACATTGCTATGCCTGATACCAAAATCACCAATACTTGAAACAATGGCTGATCTGAGACCCATTAGCCTATGCTCTGTACTATAAAAAATCATATCCAAGGTGTTAGTGAAGAGACTCCAACCACTTTTGCCACAGCTGATATCTTCTTCTCAATCTGCTTTTGTCTCAGACAGATTGATATCAGATAACATTATCATAGCCCATGAAGTCCTACACAATCTCAAATCTCACCCAACCTTCTCCCACACTCACATGGCACTCAAGACTGACATGTCCAAGGCCTACGACCGTATGGAATGGACCTTCATCCTCTGTATGCTAAGACAACTTGGATTTCATAACAGATGGATAGCTTGGATTCAAGCCTGCATAACCTCTGCTTCTTACTCTGTCCTAATCAATAATGAGCCACATGGACTAATCATTCCTCAAAGGGGCTTAAGACAGGGTGACCCCCTCTCTCCCTTCCTGTTTGTCTTGTGCACAGAAGCCTTGATCCACAACATCAACAAGGCTGAAGATTCTGGATCAATTGTTGGAATGCAAGCATCTTTAGAAGGACCCTCAATCACCCACCTTCTTTTTGCTGATGACAGCCTCTTTGTCTGCCAAGCATCAGTTCAACATTGGTTCCATCTCAAAAAAGTTCTGGATGCATATTGTTCAGCCTCAAGACAGGAAATTAGCCTGCATAAATCTGCCTTCACCTTTGGCTCAAAGGTCCCTGAAACAGTCAAACAATCCATTAAAGCTCTATCCAACATTACAAAAGAAGGAGGGACAGGAACATATTTGGGGATGCCTGAATGTTTCTCAGGTTCAAAAGTTAAAATGCTGGACTTCATTAGGGAAAGGCTTCAATATAGAGTCTCTGGATGGTTTGCAAGAACACTTTCACAAGGGGGAAAGGAAGTGATGCTAAAGGCTGTTGCATTAGCCCTCCCAGTTTATGCGATGAGCTGCTTCAAACTACGTGGAACATCCTGCAAAAACATCACTAGTGCCTTAACTGACTTTTGATGGAATACCCTGGAAAACAAAAGAAAAGTCCACTGGGTGAGGTGGGACAAACTCTGCCTCAACAAGGCTGAAGGAGGGTTTGGGTTTAAGGATATCCAGGGCTTCAACCAAGCTCTCCTAGCCAAACAAGCATGGAAGATTTTGACAGATCCTGAGTCCTTAATGACAAGGTTCTTAAAAAGCTTATACTTCCCTCATACTGACTTCCTCAATGCTGCAACAGGGCAAAGACCATCTTATGCATGGTCCAGTATAAGGTTTGGGAAAGAGCTTCTGTCAAAAGGTCTTTATAGAGTCATTGGGAATGGTTTAGACACTTGGGTTTGGGAATCTAAATGGATCAATGATACTCCCCTGCGTCTGCCCCTGCTCAAAAACTTCTCTGTGGATCTTGATCTTAAAGTGGTAGATTTGATAGATTCAACAACCAGAAAATGGGATATGGCAAGCCTCCAAACTCACTTCATTCAGAAAGACATTGAGATCATCACTTCTCTCCAACCATCTTCATCAGTTGCAGATACTTGGGCCTGGAAATACAATAAATCTTGTGAATATTCGGTTAAATCATGTTACTGGGTGGCCCAATTCCACATCTTAAACAAGGTTAGAAAGGAAGAACCTCAGCATCCCTCTCTCAATGATCTAAAGGCAGCGGTTTGGAAGCTCCCAACTACACCAAAGATCAAGTTCTTTATGTGGAAGATGCTATCCAATGCCCTGCCTGTCACAAACCTGGTTTCTAAAAAAGGAATTAGAATCCAAGACCAATGCCAAACCCGTGGAAGTGATAAAGAAACAATCAACCATCTCCTGTTTTCTTGTCCTTTTTCCAGACAGGTATGGGCTCTATCAGGGATTTCACAGCCTGAAAATGGTTTTGACTCCATCTCTGTCCACAGCAATTTTGATTACCTGTTAAAAGTTCACCACAACAGCCAAGTAGATAAACAGATTCTAGCTACATTCCCGTGGCTATGCTGGTATGTATGGAAAAATAGGAACAACCTTGTTTTTGAAGGGACCTCGACCTCATTCTCAGCTCCAGAAGTGGTCATTAAAGCTAAAGAAGAGGCCTCACTCTGGTTTGAAGCAAGAAAAGGAGAGGCTCCACCACAATCCCCGGCTACAAGGAACCTCTCACCTCTTAGCCGTAAATGGAGCCTCCCCCCAGACCCATGGCTAAAATGAAATATAGCCGCCTCTTGGAATGGTAAGCTCAAGATTGGAGGGGGGGCTTGGGTTCTAAGAAACTCTCAAGGAGCTGTTATGATGCATAGCAGATAGGCCTTCGGAGGGAGTGTTTCTAAAAACCAAAATCTTCTTCAAGTGATAGTTTGGGCCATTCAAAGTATGAAAGACCTTCGCCAAGATAAGCTCATCATTGCGACTGAATCTAAGGAATTTTTTGGAGCCATCTTAAAGCCTTCGGCTTGGCTGTTTTTTTGTTTCAAGCTCAAGAAATCTTGCTTGTGCTTTAAGCGTTAACCAATTGGCGTCTTCATGTGGAACCTAGACAATCTAATAAAGGAGCTTGTTTCATAGCTGAGAGTGTTACTAAAGAAGGTCGACTCAACTCTTATGTTGCTGCAGGTCCACCTTCTTGGCTAGTAGCACTCTTCAAAGAAGAAATGTCCCTTTCCTCTGTATAAGCTTCTCTGTTTCTTCATTCTGTTTTCTCCCTGGTGGGCTTTGGTTCTTTGTTTTGGGTCTGTAAGTGGGTCGTCTATTTTCTCCAAAACTTTGTATATTTTCGGTGGTATAAAGACAATTGATGACAAAAAAAATTCAACTACGAAAGCGAGCAATAGTCATTTTTAAATTTCCCAACTATCAAGAAAAGATATACATCATTTAATTTTTTTTACCCACTAAAAATTTTAATAGATAAACAGATTTTATAAACCAAATAATTTTTCAAATTAGATTTTTTTATACTATCACTACCAGAAAACATAGAAATTTCTAACGGACATATTAACGGACCACGGTCCGTCAGTATTAATGACAACGTATCAACGACTTTCTGATGGCTAATGTTCGTCGGACAATCCATCAGTAATTACATACATCATAGTGCCTGTCAGTAATTACTGACGACATACTGATAAATTTCCGACGGTATATTTTTATGGAAAAATCCGTCAATAGTACGTCAAAAAGTCTGTCAGTAAATATAACTAGTACAAAATAGCCGTTTGAAACCGTTGCCAACAAATATATTGAATATTACTGTCAAAAAAATATTCTATAAAAACCAGGATCCTCATTCTCCATTCACAAACATCTCACATAATCTTAAAACAATGTATACTCCTTATTTTCGATCAAGGATGGATGAAGACACAAAGATTTTGAACGAAGAATATGCACGTGGCGTTTGCGAATTCATGAAATTTTCATGCCGACAACCTCGAACACAAAGCGGTTGTAAGTTAAAATGTCCATGCACTTTATGTCAGAATTCTCATAATATCATGATATATTTAGTATGGAATTACTTGTATTGCAATGATTTTATGTTGGGGTATAAGATTTGGTATTTACATGGAGAAAGACCTGGTGATGTTGGTAGTATTAGCGCTAACGAACCATTAGCTGATAGGATAGAGGAACCTAGAACATAATCAGGTTTCGGGATTGGTACGGTTCAAATGGTTAATGATGTTTATAGAGAAACTATAGATATAACATAGGTTTTGTATAAAGAACCTAATTTGAAGCACAACAATTTTTTGGTATGCTAGACGCAACGAATCAGCCATTATATAGAGGATCTAGAGATTGTCATTCGCCTCTATCATCTCCAAGTAGGTTGATGGGATAATGACATACTATAATTTTTCCAAGGATGCAGTTGATGCAATCGCCAAATTTGTGAGGGATATCTTGCCAGAGGATAAAAATGCTCCGAGTTGGTATTACGAGATACAAAAACTTGTTTTGTGACTTGGATTGTCGTATCAGATTATAGACGTGTGCATCGACAATTGTATGATCTATTGGAGACGCGATGAAAACCGGACAAGTTGTCGATATTTTCGTAAACCAATGTTTAAGGATACATGCGGTAGAGTTGCAGTGCCATACAAGATGATATGGTATTTTCCACTAACAGATATGTTGAAGAGGTTGTATCAGTATGAGAGAATAGTTGCGAGAATGAGATGGTATAGTGAGCATAGATTTACTAGAGAGACTACACATCAATCTGATGCAGAAGCGTGGCCTCAATTTTCAGACAACATATCCGGATTTTTCATACGAGAAACGTAACGTTTATCTCATATTAAGTACATATGGATTCAGCCCTTTCGGGAAGCATGGTAAACAAAATTCTCTGTGGCCAATAATCGTGATGACACCTTACAACTTGCCGCCATCTTTGTGTATGAACCAAGAGTTTCTATTTTTCTTTGTTCTTGTACCTGGTCTAGATCATCTTAACCGAGCTCTTGACATGTTTTTGCAACCACTGATATATGAGTTGAACACATTATGGGAGTATGGGGAATAGTTCTATGATGTGTCGCTACAAAAAAATATAAGATGTTTCCGGTCCTTAAGTGGACTATAAGCTTCCAGCTTATGGTATGTTATCTAGATGGACAACTCACGGGAAACGAGCATGTCCATATTGTATCGATAACACCAACTCATTGCAGTTGAGGAATGGAAGAAAAACATGTTGGTTTGATTGTCACCTAAGGTTTTTGCCCCAAAATCATCCATATGGCACTGATCTATTAACCAAAATGAAATGTGTTGAAGGTCCACCACCTGAATTATATGGCACTGATCTATTAACCAAAATGAAATATTTGGGTGTTTATAGTACTAATGATGCTAATATTGGTGGGAATGGACAAAGCAATGTTTATGGTTCAGGAGAGAATCATAATTGACACAAGAAAAACATATTCTAGTATTTTCCTTATTGGGAAAACCATTTGTTGAGACATAAACTAGATGTGATGCACATTGAGAATAACTTCTTTGACAACATAATGAACACTGTTCTAAATGTCTAAGGGAAGACCAAAGACAATTTGAAATCTAGAGTAGACTTTCTAGACATATGTTCATAACATGAGCTTCACATCATGTAAAATGGAACGTGTCCAATTCCATCGTTTAGATTAACTATGGATGCAAATGATGATATCTTTGACTGGATTATTCATAAGGTCAAATTCCCCGATGGATACGCATCGAATCTTAGGAATTGTGTTGATATCGGAGAAGGAGAGTTCATTGGAATGAAGAGTCATGATTGTCATCTAGTGATGCAACGTCTTCTCCAAATTTCATTTACGCATCTCCTTCCAAAAGATGTCCATGAAGCCATTGCATATATTAATTTATTCATTTGTGTAAATTTAATCATATGTTGTAATTATAGAATACTTATATAGTTTTTTACATCTACATCGGTTGGGACTTTCTTCCGTTACATTAGTCTAAGGACACTTACTGTTGACGGTATTGCCACTTTACATGATAATATACCGATGATCATTTGCAACTTGGAGAAAAAATTTCCACCGTCATTCTTTGATGTTATGAAATATCTTTCGATTCACCTTCCTCGTGAAGCATCACTAGGTGGACCGGTTCAGTATCGGTGGATGTATCCATTTGAGAGGTACATGTTCCACTATATGTTTAAACTTAATTAGCATGATAATCACTTCAATGCACTTATACCACTTCAGTAAAGTGGATTTAAAAAAAAATTTGAAACTCACTTACTTAGAATCTTTATACTCAAACAGTTTATGAACTTATAAAATGTTTAATGATATAGTTTTACATTTGTAAACGACAAAATATGAAATGTTAATTATTTTATATTATCAATGTAAAAAAAATGAATGTGTCATCATTCATTTGTATTCGTAACCGTAATATCATATTTCCAAAACCAAACTTTAAATGAATCCCAAAACCCCAATTTACATATTACTGATGGATTTTTTTTCATGCCGTCAGTAATCCGTTAGTAATTACTGAGGGATTACTGACATATTACATAAGTTTATCTGTGTTTTCACTTCCCCAAAAATTTGGCGAAAAAGTTCGAATTCAATTTAATTTGATTGATTGATTACATAAATTTGTACATGTTCCACAATTTAAGTCCGTCAGTAATTTTCAAAAAACCAGAAGCTTCTTATTCATTTCTCTCGTATTTTCGCGAACAAAGGCGATTTCTAGCGATTAAAATTGATTTCCAATGAGATTAAAGGCAATACAACATGGCAAACATTCCACCAAACCCATCCTAGCAAGTTTTCAAAAGATTTAGGAGATTTTAGGGTTGCTTGATGAATTAGAAAGGATTGACTAGGTTTTTGGAATATTTTGATTTTAGGAGTTTAGATAGTTTAGATAGTTTAGGATAGTTAGATTATGTATTGATTGAGTTGTTTAGGTTGTTAAATTTGTATATTGTGGAAATTTGATGAAAATAAAAGATTTGGAAGGTTTTAGGGTTGTTTTTGATAATTTTAAATGTTTGGGAGTTTAAAATGATTTGTGAGCTTTATGGTTGTTTTCATAATTTTTTGATAGTAAGGATTTTTATGAATTTGGTGAAATTTTTATGGTCTAAAATTTAGTATGTTTTAGGGTTGTTTTTATGAATTTTGTGAATTTTTAGGTTTATATTTTAGTATGTTTAGGTTGTTTTTATGAATTTTTTGAATTTTATGGTTTAAAATTTAGTATGTTTTAGGGTTTTGTTAAAGTTTTATAATTTTGTGAATTAATAATAATATATAGATGATTTAAGGTTGTTAATGTAAAATTTAAGAATTAGATTAATCTTGATTATGTTTATATTATTACATTTAAAAAATTAAAAATTATATTTATAACGTTAGTTATAATTTTATAAACAAAAAATAATAAACTTGATACCACCGTTAATTAAACTTATCGTAATTTCAGTAATTACGATTTATACTATGTGGTGGGTGTCGACACTACTAGCGAGCGAGAGGGTCTAGTTCAGCGTCCCCTCCCAACCCTCCTTCTTCTTAGCCGGGTACTCATATTCCATATACTCAGTTTCTCATTCCTTAGTATTCAGTTCCTCCAGTGCATTTGCCACTGGAGAAATTATTTTTGCAACCTAGGCGGGAGGGATTGCCACTTCTGGATCCCCTTTGGCAGGACGGGGCGACGTGGTTCGGCCCATTGGAAAACGGCATGACTAAGTGCATCATGAGAATGATGCATAATCTCTTAAAGAAGGCATATCCAAATTTCGTCGAGATACCAGAGGATGACTAGGAGTTGTGGTTGCGACACTTTGCAGTAAAGAATTTTATAAAAGTTAAAATGAATTAACCACAAAATTAAACATTTTCTAACTAAAATTCAAATTTGTAATCATATAGAAAAAATTCAACTGGCGTCAATCTATCACTGGTTTAGTCCGGACTGAGCTCATGAGGAAGGCAGCATAGGTTTACACTAACCACTTCCACACTTGGAAGACTACATGGAAAAAGCGAGGCAAGAAGTCTAAGGAGATGCCTAAGAGCCTCTTCCCAGATCTTGTTTAGTATTGGGATGAACCAAAGAGTGAACAATTATCGACGACCCACATGAAGAACCGGCATAGGACCCGCAACGGTAGAGGCATTCCAACTACGAACTTGGGTGCTAAGAGTTTGATCACTCGTGATCAGGAGGAGCTGGTATGAATACACATTCGAAATAGTTAATTTAATATTTTAATCAAATCTATATCTAACTAAAACTTTAAACATTTAAATTGTTTCATAAGAAAGGATGGCAGGGGACCCCCATTGAGCTTATGGAAGACATTCACACCAACAAAAAGACGGACAACTTCAGGATCTTGTAGCTAAGGAGGTGGGTTAGACGCCCAAGAGGATTATGGAGGAGAAGAGGGCGACTCAGCAGACACCAGAGGGTGAGGATATCCCGCTCGAGACATGGTACGAGATTGTCACCGAGGTAAGTTTTATTATATGTTTATTTTATAATGTTTCATCATATCTATTTCTAACACTTTTATTTTGGTTGTTTCAGACGACGAAGAAGTCGAAAGGGCGCGTGTTCATATTTGGGTACATGACCAGTAGATATTGATTACCAGGATCCCGAGCGGCGAGGAATCCTATCAGCAACGAGGAGATACGGAGGAAAGACGATGAAGTAGAGACCCTGAAGAAGATGGTAGAAGATTTTGTGGCGGCGCGTCAAGAGGATCAGAGCCGGCTGACGTAGATACAAGAGATGATGGATGCGATATTGGAGCGGTTTTGTCAACAATAGTTTCGTTTTTTTGTAATGAGCAACAATTATATTTATATAATTTTGTAAAATTTTTATTAATCAATTATAATTTAACTATATATATATATATATATTTAATAAAATAAATAATTAAATATATATTTTAAAACTAATTTATAAACATATGTCACTAATCCGTTAGTTATTACTAAATCTATGAAAAATATATACTCTTTTATGTATGTGGATTTTATTATTATTCATTTTCTTACAAAAAAATACAAACAGATATGAAAGTGAAATATAATTAAAGATCAAATTACATATATAATCTACTTGAAAATATAAATTTCTTTACATAATTGATAAAAAAATACCAAATAAAACCATAAACAAAAACTTTAGAATAAATACTTCAAAAATAACGAAATAGAAAATCATAAATAACTTAAAGATATGATGTTGTCACCGGGGTTAGGTAAGTCTCTTCCGGGTTACTGGTTTCGCTTTGTTGCATGTTTGGTCTGTTGCGGGCTTCGTTGGGGTGTTGTGTTAGCAAGGTGTCTTTTGGCTCCTCCCGATCTCTGTTGGGGCTTTTGATCTTGGTTTTTGAGGTTCATGTTCAGTTGCGGAGCTCGTTAGCTTTTCTCGTGTCTTGTGCTCCTCTTCTTCGTAGGCTTTTTTCTGCGCTTTGCTCTTGCAGCTTTGGCTTCGTCTTCTGGTCTTTGTTTGCTGGTTTTTGGGCTCTGGTTTTGGTAATGCATTTCCTCCTCCTTGATTAGTGCAAGCTTCAGTGGTGGCATTGTAGGTGGTGGCTCCTGTGAGGGATTCCTGGTTAGGCGCTGGTGGTGGTTTTGCTGGGCACTTGTGTCTCGGCACAGGAGGTTTTGGTTTTTTCCTTCTTGTTCGGTTTGGGTTAGTTCTTTGTTTTCGAGATTTTTCTTATGTTCCGCCGGCTTATTTCGGCTTGGTGTGTCTTTACCGCATTTGTTTCTTGATCTGTAATCTCTCTTGTTTTAATCTATTAGATGACAAAAAAAAAGATATGATGTTGTCACAAACTTTCAATGCTCTTCTTTTCGTGTACTAAATATTCCTTTTTGATAAGATATATAAAATATTCTTTGTTAAACACTTTTATTTACCATGTATAAATATGCCAGAATCAATTAAGAGCATCTAATTCCTTTGAGAGCAAAGGGACATACATGGCTCAATTCTTGATATTGGGATCGGATTCGGGACAGACATAACATGTGTGTTTCACTCATCACTCAATTATTTGGCCTTGTTTATGCCCGGTGGTGTACTCATTATACCATCTGTAAGTAATGGGATAGAAACATGTGGTCTTACCATCGAAGAGCTGAAATATAAGCCATAGAGCTACGAGATCGATCCGTATAATCTACCTTTAAGTAATTCACCTTAGCTAATTGATGACTTTTTTTCTTGACCATGCGTTCTCGATCGTCTCATGAACACCATATCTTAAACAAAGCTTAAGAGTGTCAAATGATCTGTTATCTTGTTTTTCACTACGAGATACTCCTTCCGTGTCAATATCTATAATTGATGTTTTAAAGATAATGTTTTCGTGTTTTTATGCAAAATTTAAAGCTATATATTCTTTTATAATTTAAAGAATTTTTTTCTCTTAGAATATGTTTGATTTTAGAGTAATTTTGTAAATTGAGTATTTTTTTTAATTTTGAAAAATAGATACTTTTAGTTTTTAATTTGGGAAATAGATACTTTTTTTTGAAAAATATGTATTTTTGTTTATTCACAAGAAGTATTCATTATTCACACAAACAATTCATTATTCACATAAACCATTCATTATTCACACAAATAATTAACTATATACACAAAAAATTCACCATTCATACATCAATCACAAAACAAAAAAGTACGTAAATACAAAGACTTTTTTAAAATACTGTTTTAACAAATTATAAATAAAAAAAATTAGTACCCTATTACCCCGTTTTCTCTTAATTTTAACTCATATCTCAAATTTTATATTTTAACTCATATCTCAAACTTTATTATATATTTAGATGAAACACTTTTACGTTAAACATAATTTTTTATTACGTACGTCTTTCTTTTCAATTCCTAATCCTATTGCGCGTTGTTCTTCAGCTTAGAATATGCTCACTTTACATGTTATATATAATCATCCACTAAAGAACTAAAAATTCACTCAAGATAAACTTATATTTCACAAGTTGAAAATTTTTCGTTGTTATCATGACAACATTTAACAAAATTTGCTCTCACATCTCAGCAACTTCATCTAACATCAACTCTTCCCCAGCTGCAGTATCCTTCATTTGCTCTCAAATCTCAACCACTTCCCAAAAAATTTCAGACATATCTTCCGTTGTTGATACCACATACGTTTCTTTTCTGAAGGCTCTGGTTATGACTACACTTTCTTTCTCTTTCAATGGACTTATGCTATCATTGTTTCTAGAATCACTAGTGGCTCGATGGCCGAGCGTACTCAATTTGTTGCTTATCTTATATATTCTTCTTTTTTGACCGGTTTTGTATATCCGGTAATCTCACATTGGTTTTGGTCTAACGAAGGATGGGCTAGTCCAACTCGGACTAACAATAATCTTTTTTTAGGCTCTGGTGCAGTTGATTTTTCTGGTTCGGGTGTAGTTCACATGGTTGGTGGGATAACCGGTTTTTGGGGTTCTTTAATTTTAGGATCAAGGATTGGGCGATTTGACTATCGAGAAAACCCTTCCATAGAGATACGTGGTCACACTGTACCACTTATCGTCCTTGGTACATTTATGTTGTGGTTGGGATGGTACGGGTCCATTGCCGGTTATTTCTTAACCACTCCTCGTAAATATGGTCAATGGAGTGCCATTGGTCGGACCACCGTCACAACGACTTTGTCAGGAAGCACTGCAGCATTGACAACTATGTTCACTAGGCGACTTCTAGTCGGCCATTGGAATGTCACACACTTCTGCACCGGTTTACTAAGTGGTCTCGTGGCTATATCATCTGGTTGCGCAGTTGTTGAGCCTTTAGCCGCCATTGTATGCGGCTTTGTGGCGTCGTTTGTTACGATCGGACTTGACTTTCTTGCCAAGAAACTTAAATTCGATGATCCACTCAAGTACACGGTGGCTGTGGTGCATGGGAATTACTTTTAACGGGACTTTTTGCTACAAATAATTACATGTGCGAAGTTTATGGCCACGAAACTGGAAAGCCACATGGTTTATTGATGGGTGGGGGAGTGAAACTACGAGGAGCACATATAGTTCAAATTGTTACGATTTTTGGATGGGTGACATTGACGATGGGATCTTTGTTTTATGGGTTACATAAAATCAAACTTTTGAAGATATCTAAAGATATCTCTAGAAGAAAGATGAAGTTGGGATTGATATGGCACATCACGACGAGTTTGCGTATGGTTTTCATCTAGAGAATGCAGATTGCTATGTGCGTGCCATTTTCATCTAATCAAATCAACAAGTTCATCGATATTTTTGGTGCATTTAAACATCTTTTATTATGGGTTAAACGTCAATTAAACCAAAGTATGTACGCAAAAGATGTATACGTGCGTACTTTGGTTTATTTAATGTTTGACCCGCAACAAAAGATACTTAAATGCACACAAAATATCGAAAGATTTGTTGATCTGATTACATGAAAATGGTACGCACATAGCAGTCTGCATTCTCTAGATGAAAACTATACGCAAACCCATCGTGACATGTCATATCAATTCCAACATCCTCTTCTTCTAGAGATTCGATGTTTCGGATATTTTCAAATGTTTGATTTTATGTAATCTATAAAACAAAGATCACATCGTCAACGTCACCCATCCAAAAATCGCAACAAATTGAACTATATGCATCCTCTAGACTTTTAATTTTTGTTGAAGTTTTTTTTTTGGTTAAGTGACTATGTTTGATGTTTTTTTTTTTAATTTAAACATGTTCTAATATGCGACATCTTAATTAAGTTTCAAACTTACATAAATAATAAGTTATTATTAATCGGCTTTTCCGGTACATTATGTATTCCAACGGTTGACAAAAATTATATATATTTATATATATTATATTTCCTACGAGATCAGTCACTTCTTACATTTATTCTAGCGACCAATTGCGCATGAAAATAAAGATATTCGTATTCCTTAAAACTCGTTAGTTACGGTGACTTACCCTAAGCAAAATCATTAGTTGGAATATAGCTGTAAATTTTTAACAAAAAGAAATATATATA
>OVBE01013310.1:0-12804 GCA_900406425.1 Iberis pinnata
TTGGAGTTTTATGATATCATATTGTTGTCAATATTGGTTTCACAAAAAAACAAAAAATTTGTTTACCAGAAACGGTGACTTGTACATCCTTTTGTATCGCATTATACGTACCATCAGTAACTTTTGAATTTTTCTGAGTTGTCTAAATCAAACATAAACATATTTCTCTTTCCAACAGTACTCTTTCCAAAAGGTTAAATTTTAAGCATCAAAATTTGAAAAATATAGATAAAGTTATGATTTTTTCATAAAACGAAACGTTTCTTCGTTTAATTGTTCAAATTAAATCTTTTTCAGTAAATTTTCGTTTTTCAACGGTGCATTTCACACTAAAAGTTTCTTTCTCTCTCTCTCTCCCAAACATATCAACCAACATTATTCTCTCTTAATAATGAGTTCATCGATTAGTACTGCAGAATCGTGTGTTTTAAGGAGATCTCCACATCCTGAAACCGATCAGGTGAAGATGTTGATTCTGAAACTTGTGGACCAATAGGGTGTCCAATATAAATTTAATATTAATGTTTATACATGAATCAAGAAATTGATTCTTGGGTATTGCAAGCATAAAAACATATAATATGGCTCTGTTCATAAAGTCGGCAAAAAATTCTCTCTCTCTCCCCGTATTCTCTCTGGAACTCATTTCAGAGCTAACCGGCGAGAGGAGAAGACGAAGAGATATCCGACCGTTCTTCTGAGCACAACCTCTCGTTCCCAGCGCCTGTTCGCTGGCGTTTTCGCCGCCAGTCTCTCCAGCTCTCCCTCTCTCCGGCGGTTTTTGGTGGTTGGTCGCCCTGTCGACTTGGAAGCTCTATGAGATCCCGGTGATGACTGGGTTTTCTTGGCGGTCAGCGCGGTGGTTCTCCTCCCACACGGCCTCTGGTGCTCCCCTCTCTCCCTTCGCCTCCGTCCCCGGCAGGACTAGTCCGGATCTGGTCATTCCTCATCGGTGGTGGTCCCCTTCCTTGCTTTGCTCTCGTATTTCCCCGTCTGTTCTCCGGTGGTGGGAGATCCTAGACTCCCTCCTTCACTGCTGCTCCAGAGCTTCCTGCTGTGGTTCCAGTATGGACCTTTCCAGGCGGCTCTCATGGCTCCTCTGCTCCTCCTCACCTCGGCGCTAGGCGCAAGTGGGACTCTCGCGGTGTGGTGAGCTGCCGAGAGTTTTTGGTGGCCAGTCGTTGCGGTGGGGGTGCAGCGGAGCTACTGAAGACATTTCTCATGATGCTTGCGACAACAAGCTCGTCGGATTAGGGGAGATCGGCATGTGGTTTTGTTGGGAAAGGCTCTGCTTCTCGTCTTCTCAGTTGCATCAGGAGACGGCAGTTAGGGCTCAAGACGGCGGCGATAGTTTGTATCTAGGGTTTCAAGCTCTTCTCTCTTGCTTTTGGGCTGGATTGTTTTGGGTTTTAGGGTTTGGGTGTTAGCCCAGTTTGTGAGTTAGGGGTCCTGGTTTCTGTTTGATTTTATTGGGCTTCGGCCCAAAGATTTATATCTTCTTTGAAGAGAATAATGGTTTCAGAGGGATTTTATTTTTTTGGGTCTTCTGATAGTTTGCCAAAGCTAATTTATTAGCTGGTGTAATGGTTTCATTCATAATGAATATTTACATTTTATCAAAAAAAAATATGGCTCTGTTCGATTTATTTATCATGGCCATCGTCTTTCACCAGATTTTACTCCTCATTCGGTTTGTAATTTTTCTTGATTTTATATAATACTAAGTATTTAACTATAAATTAAGAAAATCATCTTTGATATTTTATAAGGTTTTTTTTTTTATTTACAGCTAATGATGGAAGATGAAGATGAAGTTTACGTGTTTCAGGAAATGATCGGTGGTGGTCGTTTTGTCATTTGATTTTTTCTGTGTTGTTTGTTTTGATTTTTTCTGTGTAAGTTTTTCGTTTAAATTATTAAGTTCTAAATTCTATATAATTTCATAATAATTATGTTTGTTAGCAATATATTATTTTAATATTAATAAAATAGTATTATAAATTTACCTGTATGATAATATATAATATATATGTAAAATGTGCTACTGATAACTTGACTTATAATACTTCTTAACAAAAAAAAATATACAAAGTTTCTTTTAATAAATTTCTTTTTTAACATGAATTACTAAAATAAAAACTAATAAACATAAACATAAAAAAATCACACCAGCAACAAAAAAACGAAGAAGACGACGAATAAACGTAAACGGTTAAAAAAAAAAAACAAAACGAAAAACTAAGGATTTAAAAATCTAACACCGCATGCTCTGTAATCTATTTTGTAGTGGTGAGTGTGCTCGAGTTTGTAATCGGTGTATTTCTTCTCTACTCTCAATCTCTTCAGCTCCTCTTCCACATTGAAATTCGGAGTGTTTTTGATCTTCTCCAACATGGAGATCTTCACGTCTACCTCCTTCGATCGAACCTCCGTATCACGGAAATCTTCCAGATGTTCTAGCTGAATCTTCATAAGTTTCAGCATATTTTTGTACCTTAGTGTAACCGGTAACCGTGAGAGAGTTGCTGGATCGTTGTCTATTTCTTCATTGTGGTGATTCATCTTTTTTGAAACGGCGCAATATTATGGTTTATCTTATTGGGTTGAGATGGAAACAAAAGCGACTATATTTTCTTAAAATGAAATTGTTTTAATTTCCTTTTATTAAATGAAACAGAAGCGACTAGATTATGGTTTTTGTTTTTTCAAAAATCAGTTTTAAGCCAATCATGATTATGGAAAAAAACAATTCCCTATTTCTTAGGGAAACTAGTTTTTGATAGTTGAACATTTTCCTTCCTAAAACAAGTTATATATGTAACAATGTATGACGTTTAAAAAAAGAAAAATGTAATAACAATGTATAAACATGTTTCATAACTACTTACAACAGTGTGAGCAAATACCGGCCTTACTCCTACTAGTCTTCCTTGTATCTGGACAATTCGAATTAAGTGTGAGACAAGCTCAATTGAAGCCCAAGTTGGTATAAGTGGCAGTCACATGAGAAGCACGTGATGTTACTAAAAACAGAAGAACCAGACTTTGGCTAAGCCCAATTGAAGCCCAGTCGGTATACGCCTTTGCGCACGCTTAAAGTTGTTTTGACATAAGAGGAAACAGCTATGTATCCATGTTTGGACCACTCTACCACGGCGACTTCTATGCCTTTGCGCATGCTTAAAGTTTTGTTTATGAAAACTTGTTTTTAAACTCTCTGTGCACTCTGCTTTCTTTACTCTGTTATTCCTCATTATCATCATACAAACAAACACAAATTATAAACACAAGTTGGATTGAGTTATTAGAACCAGGTCTTACTTCATCCGGATGTCGACGTGTAGCCTCCTCTCATCCTCAGCCCGAAACATTGTTATTAGCTATATTCCACATCTAATGAATTCAAACAATCTGTATATAGACCGAAACATGTATGGGTACTTTAGAACTGCATAATCGATGTACATAGACGTAAATTTAACTAAACGCTGAAGTATATGAGGAAAATACCTTCTCGATTAAATAGTGGAGCTTCAAATCAGTGAGATAAACAATGTCCCGAAGTAACACATACATCAAAGAAATTCTAAAAATAATAAAGAAAGAGAGAAATAACTAAGTCGAATTGATTATGTTGAAAAATTTAAGTGATTTTGTAAGTATCATAGCGTTTTTTATATTATCTGCAATAGTAAGTGCCGAAACTAAGCAGATTTACGCGCTTATGTATTTTCGTTTCCCTGGGAATGAAACAATAGCGTACTAAAAATTGAAACGCTATGGATAAAACCCGTGTCCATGTACAATAGCAGTAACACAAAAACGCTATCCTGGGACGCTATCGATAGTCACATTTCTTGTAATGAACCCCCTAGGCTGAGATGCATATCCTGAGCATCTAGGGCATTGAGTAAGGATATACTAATCTCTGAAATCACCATGATCAGACATTCCATTGAACGCTTTTCGGGCGCTGGAATGTCCAAGATCATATTTCAATTAGCGTGAAAGAAACCAGGATTAAGCACAATGAAACAGAAGGGATGTATATTCAAACAAGCTTAGGTTCCTAAAGTGCGATGAGGACATCAACCCTAGTCTACCCCATCCTCAAGAACTTCAGGAAACTACTCACTACTCATGGAAATGAAAACTGGAAAAAAAAAGAAATAACAACTTCAAAGCTAAACATGATAATCAAAGATTAAACAGTTGAAGAACAACAAGCACAGTAAGAACTCAAACCCATAAAAGCAAGAACAACAATGGAACAGTAACAAAACCAGAAAATGATCAAATCTTAAAATATAAGATTAAAAACGAAAATGAAAGATCAACATGAACCAGATAAGCGATAACCTAAAGCTAAGCAGGAAAGTAAAAGAAAAACAGTAGATTAGCATAAACTTAAAAGATTCTGGGTTCTTACACCTAAGAACATCAAGAACAACAAAGGAAATGAAAACCTTAGACAAAAACCTAAAAAGGAAAGAAAACCAAGGCTTAGGTGAAAGGAGGCGCTTTAGGGCTTTTATAGTGTTAAGAGAAAAGCTCTAAATCGCCCTAAAGATAAAAACTAATCATTGGCTTGGATCTTGGGTCAGGTCCACTCCGGATTTGAGTTGGTCGGGCCGGAGCGTGCTTGACTCGAGTTGAGAAGAGTGCGAGATCGATCTATGTGCGTGCTTGAGATCAATCCAGATGCGTGTGGCTTGAGTGAGATCGATCCAGGCTGATGATGAGATCAATCTGGTTTAAAGCTGAGATCAATCTAGAGTGAAGCTTGAGATCGATCTGGGATCAATCCAGAAGTGGGCTGGGATCGATCCAGAGTTGAGCTGGGATCGATCCAGAAGTGTGCTGAGATCGATCCAGAGTGAAGCTGGGATCGATCCAGTGTTTGATGCGGGATCGATCTGGGATCGATCCAGAAATAAGCTGAGATCGATCCAATCTAGGGCTTGGGATCGATCTAGCCTTGTGTTAAGATCGATCCAGTTGAGTGCCAGTCCATTCCATGTTAAGTGTTGGTCCATTCCACGTTAAGTGTTGGTCAATTCCAGGTTGAGTGCTGCTTTTCTGAATTCTCACAAAACCATCCTGAAAACTCCTGAAAGTCCTGAAAAATCACAAACTTACTGAAATCAACTATAAATGTGATGTATGCACGCCTAAAGACCTCAAAATCGAAGTTAAATGACATCTAAAATCCATGAAAATTCATAGTCATCTGAAATCACTCGGGAAGTGGTAAAATAATTGCTATTAGCCTTGGTGGGATCGTCATTCTTGACAATTACTGTCGAGGCGACTCACGCATGCCTCATTCAAGATCACCAAGGGCCACAGACAAAACTACTTAAGTTTTTAATCTCATATCTTGGATTCCCTCGAAAAGTGTCCTAAAAAATTTTAACAGCTCAGGTGTACTACACTTATCTCCACTTTCATCTGGAGCCGACCCAAGCATGCACATAACTACATCAACATGGGCTACACAAGAGTATGTTCGAGCAAAAGGGTTAAACTTTTGGATTTACTCGATAAATGACCAAGAATTGGCTAAAATCCCAGTTGTTTTACAGTTATCTCCACTTTCGTCCGGAGCCAAACCTTGCAAGCCACTCACCACACCTACATGGGCTAGAACATAATACCCCCGAGCAAAGTGCGTCAAATTTGAAATTCACTTGGAAAGTACACGTACAAATGCTATGAGCCCAGAAGGATTTCGATTTTGCAACAATTCATTTGAAGGTGTTTTGTGGATCCACTAATAAGCACCTACACAGGCCATAAAAGATTCGATGCAGAACAATTAGCTCCGACTCATTAAGTCACAGGTAAGTGATCATTATATTGCTAATTGCCCTACTGAAATCTGCTTTTTGTGCAGGTCAAACCTGGGTGGCAAAAGGCGCATCCCGAGAGCACCACCTTGGACCGGAGAACAAATATAGTGTGCTGTTGTGCTGATATGGAATAATTCACATCAGAATGACCCTAGAACAGAGATTAGACGAGCTAATTATACTCTGAACCGGACTGGAGCTGAAGATGATGTTGGACCATCAAATTTTGAAGAATGTATCAAACCGAACACATGGGGTTCTCACATTCTGTCCGAGCTGAACAGACCAATTCGTGCCCCACCTTGGACATTCAACCTATTGATATTAGACCAATTCATCATCCAAACTTGAGAAGCAATCTTATCACTTAACCTTATCTTTTTCTGTTTACTTGATTTGATCTATACTAGTATTGACTGGATTTTAAGTGTTATGTTTCAGAATTATGTGTGGGAACCAGGGATTAATTCTCTAACCATGATCAAAGTACATGCTAGTCAAAAAGGACCCCAAGGTAAGTATAAAACCAAACTATAATTGATGAAACTAAATTGTGGTTTTCTCTTATAGGAAAAACAAATTTGAGGAAAAATCTTTTTAAACGGGGAGGGGATCATATGATCGTGACCAGCTCTGAAGAGGACGAGCTTGAACTTGAGCTTGAAACAGAACCTAAAGGAAGGATCACCCGTTCCAAAGCAAAGGAGCTAGGCAAGAAGATCTATGCCATGATCCATGCGGATTTCGAAGCTCCCACAGATGTGTTAAACATCTTCATATCCAACTAGACTGAAGAACCACCCAACTATGAATGCGTAGCTAAATGATAAGATTTTGTACTCTTTTCCTTGGTGGGGATTTGGTAGGAGGAGATTCTCCATTAAGGTTTTTAACGAGGCAAATCACATCACTACGCCTAAGCTATTCAGAATAGTTATCTCGGCTAAGTGTCTTAGACACTTCTACAAAATAAACGCTTCGTTGTTTTTCTTTGTTTTATTAGACTTCTTGTTGTTTTATTTTAAACTACATGTTGTTTTATTTTTAGGGTTTTGTTGTTTTCCCTAAGGCTCATGTTCTGTCTATTTAAGCTCAAACCTTAGCTTTCTTTTTATTCAGTGAAGAATTATCGTTAAAACAAAGTTTGTGTTCTTCACTCCTTGATTCAGAGTTCTTTGATCTTTGAATCCGTTCCTCTTACAAGTTTACACTTTCAAGAGGATATTCTATCATCATCACACCTTCAATCCACAAGCCATTTCTCATCCTGCATTCAATCTGCTGCTTCATCACCATCTCATCCACGTTCCAGTTCATCTAGATCAACTCAAAGTGTGTTCTTTCCTAGGGGAGATCGCATCAACATCCCATGATCTTCTCCTTTTTTTAAAAAACCCTAAGTGTTGAAGGAAGAGAGGAGTAACTAGGTTTTCTTCCTATTTCTCCACAATCCGATTTCTAAGGATTTCAACTTCTCTACTATCCGATTTCTAAGGATTTCAACTGTTTTTCTCTTTGTTATCAAGTGATTATCGATTTCACCTTCTATATTGACGAGAAATTTAAGGTAAGATTCGGGATTTAGGATTTCTTAGGGTTTTTTTTCTCTTTCAAAAATCACAAATCAACTCTTCTTCGATCCTGATTTCATCGGGTTTTACTTGTTTTCTCTATGTTTTTGACTCATTTTCGATTCCCTTTTGTTATATTGCCGATTTTGTTAAGGTAACCTTCGAGATAAGTAGGGGTTCAGGATAACTAGGTAAGCTTTGATTTTTGGTTTGTTAGTTTAATTTGAGTTATTGGTTGTGGCAGAATCCGGGCAAAATGGGACCACGTACGAAGAACCCAAGCTTTCGTCCTCTTATCAGAGACAGGGACCATGAAGAGACTTTGGCGGCAACGGACAGGGACCATGTAGAGCTTTCATCAGAAGCGGAGGTAGCGGAGAAGGAGGCGCCTGACGCATCGACTGGATCCGAGTCATCTGAAGAGGTATAACTAGGGTAAATAAGAATAAACTTGGAGTAACTAGGTTTGCTAGGTATAACTATGTTAACTTGGAGTAACTATGTATAAGTAGGTTAACTTGGATTAAGTATGTATAAATCTGGCTAACTTGGTTTATTTATTTTTGTTTGTTTTGCAGCTTGGTGAGCCAATGCAGCCGATTGAATTTTGGTTCCGACCCCAAAATAGTTCAAGCACTATCCCAAGATTCAAACACGATATCATCTGAAAGATGTCGTTGACTTGATAAAAGGCCTAGGGGGAGCCGAGTTAAAGTGGTATGAACAGAGTAGGCAATTCCGACACTTTTTACACATGTCGAAGGAGAGGATCCATAGACTTTTGGGGATGTGGACACTGGTTGTCCTGACAGTGAAGAGAGAGAAGTGACACGAACTATGGTTCGTGGTAAACGACATCCCTATCAGATAATCAATAAGGGAACACAGACTTTATGCGGGTTAGACTGTCATCAGTATCCTGCGAATTGCATGGATTTGAGTAGTTCAAAAATCGTGTGAAAGTATTTTGGAAAGGGTGTGAAGCCCAACAGTGATCAAGTAGAGAAAAAGTTGTTGTCGATGAAGGGGTCGTCTAATGATAGGCTGAAGATGGTCGTATTGTACTTCTTATCAACCGTCATTTACCAGCGGATCAATAGTGGATGCGTTGATTCATTTATAGCTAAGACAGTGAATGACTTGGACGTGGTTGAGTCATTTCCGTGGGGAAGATTGACTTTTGATGATACGATCAATGAGGTGGTCAAGATACTGAACCGCTTCACGAAGGAGATCAATAAGTCGGCTACGATAGCCGGCTTCATAGTGCCACTAGAGGTATTTTTTCTCATATTCATAAACTAAGATAACAGAAGTAACTAGGAATAAGTTGCTTATATATTGTATAGATTTTTCCATTTGAACGCATTAGTGCATTGAAGGATACGTATCGCGAACGAGTCGAAGCTCCATTCACATATTGCTCAAGGATGTGCAAGGAAAGTTTTATGGACCATGGCACTAAAGGATATCATTAATTCGATTTGTACAAAAAATTGGGTAAATTATAGGTACACAGAATAACTAGGAGTAACTGGAGTAACTAGTTAGAGAATAACATGGAATAACTTGCAGTAACTAGGAATTATAACTTATCCAAATTCTGAAAAACTAGGAATAACTGAGATTAACTTGGTATAACTTGAAGTAACTTGGCGTAACTTTCTTTAATTTTCAGGAAATTTACAGCATCTTGGAGGCGGATGAGGATGAAGAGGTGATGTTGTCAACACTGGTAGAAGACAACACCTTCACAGAAGATGTGGAAAATGATCAACCCGATCCAATCATGGACAAATGGGTAGAAATTCTAAAGATAGAGGATATTTGTTGGGAAGATTTGATGATAAGAGACATTGAAAGCAAATCATCAACCTAGATCTTGAAGATGAAGGCCATCAACAAGAGAATGTGCTTCCACAAGGAAACATCAAAGAGGAGTCTCAAGAAGGCTTAGCAAGATTGGAAGCAAAAATTTTAGGACGATTAGAAGATATTGAGAAGAAATATGATGAGAAAATGCTGGACATGAACAAAAAGTTTAGTAGAATGGAAGATTTTGTCTTCAAGAAGAACAAAGCCCCGATGGAGTATGGTATGGATTATAAAGAAGAGTCTAACGAAGACTACCGTGAAGGTATGAAGTATGACGACTTCCATAAAGGTAGTTAACATTTTATCTTTTTGATTCCTTTTTTACAACTTTTTAATGTGTTTTTCTTGGTCAATTAGGGTCACAACATTGGAGAAATGTTGCTGTTCTAGAGGTGGAACATGGTACTGAAGTTGAATCTGAAGGCGAAGAAAATCCCCTTGATGCACTGCTTAAGGCTGCAGAAAAAGGGGAGGAAGTTTCTAATTTGAATGAGCTTATTAAAGCTGCCGGTGAGAAAAGAGTGGAGGAAATGATGGAAGAAGCGGCGAAGAAATTGGAAGCCGAAGAAGCCGCTGCTAAGGCGAAGGAAGCCGAAGAAGCCACTGCTAAGGCGAAGGAAGCCGAAGAAGCCACTGCTTAGGTGAAGGAAGCCAAAGAAGCAGCTGCTAAGACAAAGGAAGCTGAAGAAGAAGTGGTTAAGGCAAAGGAAGCTGAAGAAGAAGCGGTTAAGGCGAAGGAAGCTGAAGAAGAGCGGCTAAGGCGAAGGAAGCTGAAAAATAAGTGGTTGATGCAGAGGCTGCTATGTTGGCTGATGTAGAGGACAAAGAAGCTGATGTTGTGGCCAAGGAGATTAAAGAGGCTACTGTGGCCGAGACTGAAGAGGCTGCAGTGGTAGAGACTGAAGAAGAAGCGGTAGTAGATTTGGATTAACTGGTTGCTAGGTTGTAACCCGCTTCTTCTGTTGCTGGTGTCACTCCTGGAAAGCAGCCAAGAGAGAAGGTTCAAATCACAGTCAACCCGTTCAAGAAGCATTAGAAGCAACAGCAGGATCAGGAGCCTCTTGGAAAGAGAGAACTGAAGCCGAACATGCTGTTGTTGGGTAGAACTGCTACTTAGTAATTTTTAGGTTGATTTCTATTTGGGTAACTTGGAATCACTAAAAATAACTACTAACAAATGAAACTGGAATGAAAAAGAATAATTAGGAATTACTAGGAATAACTACCTACAACTGCAACTGGAATGACTAAGAAATACTAGGATTAACTTGTCGACAATGTTGACACTTGCGCTGCCAAAAAACAATAATCACGGTTAACTAGGATTAATTTGTCAGTAATCTTACGGAGATGAGGAAAAGGAGGAAAAGAAAGAGTTGAAGACTTATAAGCGCAAGAGCTAGTAATCTTAAGGAGATGAAGACTTGAGTATGTTTATGTTCGTTTTTATGTTTAACAAACTTGTGTTTTAATGTTTCAAGACTTGGTGAAATTTATGGTATTTAAAAGACTAAGTAATTTTTAGGTTAATTTCTGTTTGGGTAATTTGGAATAACTAAGAATAACTACTAACAAATGAAACTGGAATGAAAAATAATAATTAGGAATTACTAGGAATAACTACCTACAACTGAAACTGGAATGACAAAGAAATACTAGGATTAACTTGTCGACAATGTTGACACGTGCGCTGCCAAAAATAATAATTACGGTTAACTAGGATTAATTTTCCGACAAAGCTGACACGTGCGCCGACAAAAAGCAATAAATTATATTAACCAGCCGCCATATTTGTACATAGTTACACCTAATAAACAAGTTATTCTTCATTCCACACAGTTATACTTTGGACTAAAACAGTAAATCTAGTTAAACCATAGTTTAAGTTAAAGTTTTCTAATTAAACCACATGGAATATATAATAAAAATATATTTAAAATTTTCTTGTCTAAAAATGTTTGAAAAATATATTAGTATTAACATTATGGTAATTCAAGTGCCTAATTTTTAAAACAATGCCTAGTAGTATAAGACATTGGATGCAAAAGTTGAGTTGGATACAAATAATTTCAAAAAGTAATTAAGTAACAGTGAGATGATTAATATATCAAAATTTCATGTAGAATCCTCCAATATCGTTACTAAATCCTAATACATATGTTTTTCATTTTCTTACAATGCTTTTAATTTCTACATAGTTATTCCAATTAATCGAGTCATTTCAGTACTAGTTAACAACAAGCCCATGTTTTTTTGCAAAAAGACAAATAACAACAAGCAGTACCTAGTTATTCCAGTTTTCCAACAACTAAAAAATACAACAAGCCCATGTTTTTCAAAAACGGAAGAAATTACAATAAGTACAACTAGTTATTACCAGTTACAGCATTTTCACAATCAAAAAGCGCCCAAGTCCCCCATTAATTCTTCTTATTTGATTTTCAGCAGTCGAAGGGAACCTAGTCTCTTGTCTTCTTCCTTTCTTTATTATGCGATCGGGAGGTAAGACACACAAAGCCTTAACATCATCAGGAACATTGACTCCGAGGTATGAGTATGAAACATTAACTCCAAATCTCCCTTGAACCAAGTTAATGAGATTTTTTGGACTCGAAGTGTCGAATACGCCTGGATAATCATCATGCAAAACATTCGCAACTAATCTTGGTGTACCCTTTTGTTTGTTCTTCCTTGTACTTGTTGTAATCCGAGAGCACGTATGCATCTTCTTGTAGGTTTTAACCGTAAAACAATCCGAGTTCATCAAATTCGCAACTCGAACCATCCATGTGCATGAACTTGCGCGACACTTTAACATGTATAATTCAGGTCTAGATTTAACTATTTGGAACTCAAAACAGTTTAGATGCACAACTATTTCTACTAAGTCTTTTAATGCATTCTTGCTCTCGAATTCATGACCTACTCTAATATCAAGGCCATCTTCCAATTCCATACTAACAACCTCATTTCCTTGTGCATCACATGTGCCATAATCATCATTAGGCACACTACAAGAAAAAGTAGTATTGATAGCACTCCACGATAGCGCGAATTACTAGAGTGCTATCGTAGACGTCGCGAGGGTTGTCAATATTTTTAATAGCGGATAATAAGTGCTATTTTGAGATTTAATGAAGCGGTACCTAATCCCGCGTAAACTTACTTATTTTATTGACGTTTCCCTTTTAATTTCTTTTTACTTAGCGTAATTTCTACTAAAAAGAAGATTTCCTTTGCTACTTTATTTTATAATGCTTAAATAGTGTCATCTAATCTTCTGTAATTTTTTTTATTTTCTTCGAAACCCGTAATCAACGAAACTTCTTCACCTTCTGCGTAGCTGGAATTGGAATTCGATGGAGTTGTAGTCGCGATTTCGACGGAGATACAAAAGATACTTGCGGAAGTGGAAAGATAATCGATCAAATCGTATTATCGAGAATCAAAGGTCAAAAAAATGTTGGAGAAGGCATGGGTCTATCTTCACAGGTATGAACAAATTA
>OVBE01013311.1:0-10308 GCA_900406425.1 Iberis pinnata
ATTGTCATTATATATGAAATAGAAATAGTTTTAGGGTCTAGGACTTGAAGGTTTAGGTTTTAGATAACATATATGTTAATATACTCTAAGACTTAGATTGAAATACAAGAATTCAATCACCAAATCTTATATGATTTTGAGTAAATAAAATACTAACGTTATTATTATTATTATTATATTTGAGATACAATTAGTCTAAGTGTATAACACCTTAGTGTATATGGTTTAGGGTTTAGATTNTAATACATTGTATTAACTTTATACAATGTATACTCTAAATAACTCACCAAAAATCTAACTCACGTTTTTATATGAGAAAATTATCAGAATAGTAAGGGTAAGTTAAATAATGTATACACTAAATAACTTTTTATGAGTTAGATCTCCTTCCCAAATCTACATGTTAGGTTTAAAGTAACCGTAAGACAACATATATATACATACATTTCGATAGCATTATCAATTCTCGTTCAATTGAGTGGATACATACATTTTATTAATATTCATTTTAGATTGAAAAACGGGTCTAATTATGTATTAACACTTTTTTATAATTCACATTCGTCAATGAATTATGGTTTAGGGTTTACTAACAAATATAAAAAGGGTAGTTAACCCAAGCCTAAACCCTAAACACTTACTATTCTAATAATTTTCTCATATAAAAACGTGAGTTAGACTCATGATGACTTATTTAGAGTACATTGTATATGATTAACTTTTTATGAGTTATATATTGTTTCCAAATTTACATGTTAGGTTTAAAGTAACCGTAAGACAACATATATACAGACATCTCGATAGCATTATCAATTCTCATTCAATAAAGTGGATACATACATTATATTAATATTCACTTTGGATTGAAAAACGGGTCTAATTATGTATTAACACATTTTATATAATTCACATTTGTCAATGAATTGTGGTTTAGGGTTTACTAACAAATATAAAAAGGGAAGTTAACCCAAAACCCAAAACCCTAAACCTTTACTATTTTGATAATTTTCTCATATAAAAACGTGAGTTAGAGTCTTGATGAACTAGATAGAGTACATTGTATATGATTAACTTTATATGAGTTAGATCTCGTTTCCAAATCTACATGTTAGGTTTAANATACATACATCTCGATAGCATTATCAATTCTCATTCAATAAAGTGGATACATACATTTTATTAATATTCACATTGGATTGAAAAACGGGTCTAATTATGTACTAACACATGTTATATAATTCACATTCGTCAATGAATTATGGTTTAGGGTTTACTAACANCCTAAACCCTAAACCCTAAGCCCTTACTATTCTGATAATTTTCTCATATATAAACGTGAGTTAGACTCTTGATGAGTTATTTAGATTATACATTATATATGATTAACTTTATATGAGTTAGATCTCATTCTCAAATTTACATATAAAAACGACATTTTACTATTTCGAAAATATATTAATTGTCATGGAATTTGACCAGTGGATATGAAACGACACACCTATAGAAATTGTATCGATTCGAAACTTATTATCTAACCTTATATATAGCATATAAGGTTCATTGTAAAAATCAGAAACCTAAAACTTAAACACCAAAAAATTTTCCATAAGTAAATTCGAATTAGTTTGTCTATAATGGACTCAAGGATGAAGTTTGATCAATACGAAGACATAGAAGAAGATCCTACAAAGATTGTCTGTATGTCTATTCAGAGGAAGTACAGAAACATCATGAAGATGATGACAATTCAGATAGAAGTTTTGGAGGATCGACATGAAGTCGAGGTTAGGAAAACAAGAATAGATTATGTGATATCTATTTTGCAAAGGATTCAAGGAGATCCTAATTTCAATATTGAAACTGAATTAAGCCACACCAATCTGTATGAAATTAACTATAGAGAGTGTGGTATTGATTTTTAAAATTAATGTTTAACTAGATGATGCCCCGCGCAATGCACGAGAATATGTTATTAAATATAAGTTCAAAAATATGGTATTGAAAGGAAACTTTTTTGTATGGAATTGGTAATATTTGATTTTTATTTAATATATACGAATTTTATTTCAATTGTTGAAGTTATTTTAATTTGGTATAAAATATTTCAAATAGAGCATAATACCCAAAACAATAGATAACAAAATGTTTTCTTTACTTCAAGATCAACTAATTTTGTTTGTTTTATAGTTATATTGAAACATATTTAATTTGGTTAAGAATATTAAGGTATGATAAGATTTTATCGTTGCAAAGTAAGTCTAAAAAGGATAATTGAATTTGGTTAAGAATATTAAGGAATGATAAGGTTTTATAGTTATGTTGAACAATATCTAATTGTGATCTAATGTCGATTAATATGGAAATAATAACAATTTTTTTGATTAACTAAGGTATTTAACCTCCTAAATAATTATAAGTGTATAAAAATACTTTACTACTGTCTAAATAACTTTATATGAGTTAGATCTCGTTTCCAAATCTACATGTTAGGTTAAAAGTAACCGTAAGACAACATATATACATACATCTCGATAGTATTATCAATTCTCATTCAATAAAGTGAATACATACATTTTATTAATATTCACTTTGGATTGAAAAGAGGATCTTTATTAACACATTTTATATAATTCATATTCGTCAATGAATAATCAGCTTGATGTAACTCATCCATTTCGTATATTTTGAATTTAATAACTCAGGCACTCAATGAAAATAACTTAGCCATTTCGTTTATTATAAAACTTAGGAAACTGAAATCTTAATTCCCTTATGGAGTAACAGAATATTAGACGCGAGATCACAGAAAAATGAAAAATACATATGGTTATATAAACATGGAGCCCATGGGCTTTCGTTTCTAATATAATTTTGAAAAGATAAATACCCAGCCGTTGTTACGTTACAGAGGTTAGAATAACTCATCCCTTTTGATGTTTCGGAGGTAAGAATAACTCAGCCCTATATAACCCTAACGGCGGAATGACCTATTTATTATGCGTGTAAATTTAAATTTGTGACTCCTCGAAAAGATCTTGACGTTTCACTCTCCCTCCAGGTCTCTTTATATACTTTTCTATTTCTCATTTTATTTAGTTCCAAATTCACAACCTCTCTATTGCAGATGGTGCTTGTAAGGATTAACTATGAGTTAAAAATGTTGCGTAATCCTCCTTCACACTTCTCAGTCAGTTAGTCTATCATATTCTTCAATAGATTTAAAGCCTAAGAAATACATAACCCTGGAATTTCATCTCTTGTAGGTCTAGTGGGAGACGACATCTTCCAGTGGGAAGGATTCATAACAGGGGCAGTTGGTACTCCATATGAAGGCAGACTCTTCTCAATCACCATCCGCTTCCCTCCTCACTATCCGATTCTACCACCAACGGTTCGTTTCTTGTCTTACGAAAATTAAGTGATCCTCTTTCTTGCTCATGTGCACGATTTCTTGTTATGTGTAGGTGTTTTTCAAGACTAAGGTGTACCATCCAAACATCAACAACAATGGCGCTATCGACATGTATATGTTGAGAGTCACCCGATGGTCTCCTGCCTTTACCATGTCCCATGTATGAAAACTTTCATATGATGTATGTATAAGCGTAATTAGTCAATGTTTCTTCACTGATTGATCAATGTTTCTTGACTGATTAGGTTACGGGCTCCATTGTTGCGTTGTTGGATGATCCCAATCTTGAAGATCCTCTGGTGGCAGAGATTGGTGACCTGTACAGGAGGGATAGGTCTCAGTACGAAGCAAATGCAAGAAGCTGGACTCGAAAGTATGCAATGGGATGATAAATACAATAACTATTTCCAGCCCTGTAATTATTTTGTTGAACAATTTTTTTTGTCAAAAAAATAAAATAAATTGAACAAGAGTTTTCGTTGAGGTTTTATAGTTACTTTCTTGTTAGGCAAGCAAATATTTCCAAAATTAACTTAATCACAGAAATAACTCAATTGTATAGCAATAAGAAAACTCAGTCTTTAAGTAAGAAAATTCATCCGTAAATTTCGTTTTAAATTTGGTAATTATTAACTTACCCGCCTCGTTTGTTTTTTCTCTTTTTGTTATAATCGGCCCTGTAATCTATCGCTTATCTTCGACAAAACACCTTGGCCAAAAAAAGACAAATACCAAGCCCTTGTTACGTTACAGAGATCAGAATAACTTAGCCCTTGTTACATTACAAATGTTAGAATAACTCAGCCTTTATTATGTTTCTGAGGTAAGAATAACTCAGCCTTTATTATGTTTCTGAGGTAAGAATAACTCAGCCCTTACTATGTTTCTTAGGTAAGAAAAACTCAGCCCTTTCTATGTTTCTCAGGTAAGAATAACTCATCCCTTTCTATTTTTTCTAGGTTAGAATAACTCAGGCTTTTTAACATTTGAGGCCTTTTAAAATAAGATATATAAATCAGCTATTATGTAAAATAACTCAGTCACATCAGAATATAAAACTCAGTCGTATCAGAAATAATACTCAGTCTTAACAAAAATCAAACTCTTACGCATTATATGTCAAAATCGCTTGCAACATACATGAGAAGACGACCAGGGTTAAAAGTAGGGAAACTAAACTGTTGCGTTTATTTAAGAAGATTTGTATATTTATATGTATAATGAAACTCAGACACAATAACAAAAAAACCTGTCTGCAATAAAATCAAATTCAATCGCAACGTAAATCAAACACGGTCGTAACAGATTTAGACGATGGCAATTTCGGAGAAGACGACGAGCGCGATAACTAGGTTACTAAACATTTTTTACGAATTAGTTAGAGTGAAATAGTTCAGCGACTGAGAAATTTGATATGTATAATGTATGTTTTATTGACGTGAAATACGATTTAATGATGTGGAATACGGTTGAGTGACGTGGATTTGTTTATTATAAATTAACCAAATTAAGAGAAAACTAAGCAAGGGAGTGAATCGTAATTTACAAGGGTTTCGAAGGTACTCTAGTAATTTTTGAAAGATGTATGATATTCTAGTAATTATAACATTTTTCTATGGTATTTAAGTTATTTTCTCAATATAATCGTATCAACTTCATCATTCTTGAATTTGCTTTTCCTTAAGCTAGTTATGCTCATTATTATTGGTTTTTCAACTTAGACACCCAAACCTTAGCGTTGACACCAAGTTATTCATTAATCTTTATTCTCGCCTAGGAGATCTCAATCCATATTCCAAATTCAATCGGAAAAATATAAACTTTTTACAAATTAAATCTTGGCACTAAGTTTTTTCGTCGACTGAATTTTGGTTGAGATCCTTTATGTGAGAATGCACAAAAATTTTTTTTAAAAGAATGTTTATAAAGAGGTGGATGAATAACTTAATTTTCAACGTTAAGGTTTAGGTGTCTTAAGTTGAGAAGCCAATAATTATGAGCATGACTAGCTTCCTTCAGTAGTGGTTGCTTGCGAGTTTGTAGTTTAATCACGACTTCACTCGATGGAAGATTTTAATAGAAGTTTAACAAATTTGAGCCCCTTATCTTAAACTTCTTTCTCATAATAGTCTTTTGTTTGCTTGAAGACGAAACAAAAGCAAGATTGAGGGAGTGCTATTATTGGATTTTAATATATTTAAACTGTTTATTTATATTTTTTGAATTAATTTTCATGATAGTTTGTATTTCATTTAGGTATATTTAATTTGTTTGTACATTATATAAGTTGAGAAAAATCTGTAAAAAATGGCAAGAATCCTCAGTTTTTTCAAATTTAAGCTAATTGAATTTTTTATTTAGATAAGAGCTTGAATTTATAATCTACATAACTTAGACATATATATTTGCAAGGTTGTAACTGCAAGGTTTGTATACAATAAATAAGTAAAAAATCAATGAAAATCGCCAAAAAGTCATGAAATTTTCAATCTTTTGCCGAAAACCCGTGACCTTTCAAAATTATGCAAAAACAATAAAATTATAAAGAGCCATTTAGATCCTCAAAATTTTGAATTTAGCCATTTATTTTACATGTTTTATGTTAACTAAGCCGTTTTGACTCCAAAAATCAACATTTAATTTCTGTTACGGTTGAATGTTATATCGAAAAACTAAATTAATAATTAATAGATATATAACCTATGGAAGAGATTTAATTGTTTATTAACTTTGAGCTAAAATTTCTAGGTGATCATAAAGTGGAAAGTGTTTTTAATAAACGATTAATTTTTGTTGATGATTCTACTAGGATGGGTTTACTTATGGTTTTGAAACTTAAAAACACACCTAAATAGATTGAAGATACATTGAAATACAATAGGAGAATTTAACGTTCTTATTTGGAGGTACTTTGCAACCATTCACACCAGATGTTTTCATTTTGAGCCGGCATTGTGAATGTTTTAACAATTCATCCAAAGTTCATTGAATTTCTTTAAAATAAGTACAACTGGATTTGGTTTGACAAAAAAAAAAAAAAAAAAAAAATTNTGGATTTAGTCCTTTCCAAATAGTTTCGAACGAAAACTTTAGTTTCTCACTTTGGAATTGTTTTACAAAATGAGAGAAAAACATTTCATTATTTATTTTTAATTTGGTATATTCAAATTATCATTATTTCGAGAGCTAAAAACATACGTATAAAATGTAATAATTTTTCCACAACATAGCTTTCTATGTGAATTTTTCTTATTTTGCTTTGTTTTTTACAGGTCTTAACTTTATTCATTTAGAAAATCAGCTAAAATTTGATATACTTTTTGTAAGTTTTCCTTTAAAGCTGATATATAAAGAGAAAATAGTAAAAAAAAAAACCACGAACTTTCAAAGTTAGGCCGTTTAAACCACCAACTATCGAGTGAGCCATTTAATACATCAATATTTATATAAGAAGCCATTTAAAACATCAATTTTCATTGACCTTGCTAATTTAAATATCACATTAGTCAACTGTTAATTATGTTTAACGGTGTTAAATAACACTGTTTAATGGAAAAAACCCAAAATCAATGTATGAACCTAGATGAAAATAGATTTCTTTCTTCCCCTTATATTCACGATTCCAGGTTCATTTTCTTCGCTTATGTCCTATGGGTTCATTTTCTTCTCTTCCTTACTTGTTATTTCATTCTATGTAAGAGTTTAGCATTAGGTTTAGTATTGGAAATTTCACTCATTTTCTAGAAATGGCTGGACGACGGCCAAAACTTCCTACTTGTGGACCTAATCTGGTTTCGAGAGATGACGATGAGCGTGAAAAAGAGAGTGTTTGCGTTGGTGACCTAATGTCTTATTTGGTTCTTTCAATTGACTTGAGTGTGTGTGCTTCTGTGTATTAATGTTCATTGCAAGAAAGCTGATAGCATTTTTAGTTCAATATGGAATCAATTAGATTCCTATAACTAATTGATTAGAACCATAAGAAACGCAACTTTTGATGCTGTATAAGTAAATGAATATTGTTAAAGTACATGAAAAGTCGATGCTGTAAATATATTACACTAGAAGTAACTTGATGATTTCTTTTCCTTCTGTAACTTGTGGACCACGAGACAGACATTGCACAAAAAAAGAGTTATTTAAAATGGAAGGCACATCGAACAAAAAAAATTGGAAGATACATCTAGTCACCGAGTTATGAAAATGGAAAATATTGCAAGAACATTATTAATAGGAAATAAGAGAAGAAGATGAGAAGTAAATAAGGATTATGAGTGCAAATTATGGTTTTCGATCACTTGATTTGTCTTCCGCTTCAGCTTTCCCAGCGATCTTCTCAATAATCTCATCGTTTTTGTTGCAAAATTTAGAGCTATTCATGTACGGTGGATATGCCAAACGTATCAAACCTTGATATATATAGTGTTAAGATCACAAGATGCTTCTTGCTAATTGTGGTACGACATAAGTGTTGTGAAAAACGTTTGTAGAAGAATTGATAAAGAAAGAGATATAAATGATTCAGACAAATACCCTACGCTCTATGCTTTTCATAATTTTTATTGATAGTTGTGTTAAAAATAACAAAACTTTAAAACTCCTTATACAAGCCTCAAATCTCAATGTCAATAGGAAAACCTAAAATAATTTTCTTTTCATTAACTAGATCGTACCGTACCTTGGAAACCAAACCTTCAAAATATAATCTTAGCGCAACTAGTTAATTATGAGATTATTTACCATTCCTTCACCCATTTCTATTTGCTATTTTAATACTATATATGTCATATTATAACAATAAGGCATTTGATTGTAACTTTGAGGTTTGAGCTTATTGGAGATTTAGTTAACATAATTCGAAGATTGCATATAGATTTTGAGAATGTATTATGTTTTGATTGATGCAAAAGCCAAAGAAGAGATTGCTGAGTACAGAGCATAGCTTCTACAGAAAACTCGAAGCCGTAAAATTTTAATTAATTTGTACATTGTGTTTTTTGTACAGCCTAAACCTTTAAAGCACTTGTTATTGATGAGAATTCTCGATTGCGAAAATAGGGTTTTTGATTACTCTGTGTCTTTGCCATAATTAGACACAGGAACAAATGTAAATGTGCTTTGAAACACCGACAAAGCTAAACCTGTTTTGGAGAAGGCTAGGAAAAGGATGGGGAAATAAAGGGTAAGACTTGTATTAACCCAAAACCATGTGTGAACTTAATATTACTATTCTGTTGAACACATTTTCTTTATGATTCAATGTGTATTGTTGTGTTTTACAGGCATACCATGTCGCATTTTGACAACTTTTAGTTGACACAACTGAGGTATTTTAGTGGACTATAATTTATTACATAACTAGGTCTTTGAGCAGCGCGATGTGCGAATTGAATTGTTTTTATAGCTTCGAAAATCTCTTTCGTATTTTGAATGGTGGTATATATCGACTTTGTAAGGTTTAAACACAATATAAGATATGATATACACAGTCCAATAAATTTGGTTATTTAATATTAGAGATTCGTTCTTTTTCATTAAGTTCTTACTATGGTTCTTGTTTTTATCTAGCATTCTTGTTTTTTAGCTTGATCTAGAAAATATGTTTGTATTTAATATAGTTATTTGGTACTGTTAAGTCACTAAAAAAATTCATAAAATCTCTTAATTGTGTATATAGACATTGAGTACATGACCATTCTGAAATTACTCATCATTTTACGTTAGCATCCAATTTCTGAATTACCGCATGTACAACTTCATCTTCATCCAATATACATTTTATATGACTCAACTCCATAACTACTAAACAAATTTATCTCTTTGATTTCTTCTCTAGTGGGAAATTTTTGAATATCTAGAAAATCTTTGATTTCTTCGCTGCTTATCATAGTAAGTATTGGATTATTTGAAGAAATGAAAATAACAAACTTTAATAGTTTTCTATGAAAATTATCAATAGAACATTATAATAAACTTAAGGAGAGGAAATAATTAGTGAGCCCAACTATCATATTCATAAACCAAAGCAAGTTAAGTGGTTCATAATATTTTGTTTATATCATAGTTTTATACATTTTTAAAGGGGAAGTTAACTTAACTACCATACATTTTAGTAAAAATGGCTAGAACCATGCAATTTTTTTTTTATTACTTGCATTTTTTAAATGCCCAGCGTACCCTTCTATTACGTTATGACAAAAAACGTATTTACCGGAATGCTATTCGCCATGTAGGAATTCGCTGACGTGTATTAATGAGACAACTTATGGTTACGTTGCAGCTGAGTTACTGAAACCCGCTGAGTTAAGAGAAATTAGCTGACTTACGGGCATAAGTCACCGGCTCGTGATGACTTACCTACAAAAGCTGGCTGAGTTAAGAGAAATTAGTTGACTTACGGGCATAAGTCACCCGCTCGTGACGACTTACTTACAAAAACTGGCTGATTTGTTTTAAAAAGGGGTGACTTACGGTCATAAGTCAACTTACGTAATGGTTGACATACGAGAATATGGCTGACTTACGCTTTTCTGCTGACTTATGTACTCCTGTAACATCTGACTTATACTTCGGCGTGATGACTTGTTGAAAATTGTACTGAGTTATACTTAGAGGTGGATGAGTTATGTTTCCCAGGCTGATTTAATGTAGCTGACTGAGTTATACTTATTTGGTGTTAAGACGGCTGAGATACCTCTGCTCAGCCGTCAAGAGCTGGATTAACGTTCAACTCATCGTGTTTACGACTGTCCCACTAGCGAAAGATTAAATACTTGAATAACATTCATGTGACCGCTGATTTAGTTGACGAAAGGGCTGACTTATGGTTTCCCAGCATATTACGACTGATTAATTTGAGAAAGATTAATTACTAGAATAACATTCACCTTGCGACT
>OVBE01013312.1:0-12802 GCA_900406425.1 Iberis pinnata
TAAATAATTAAATAAAATTACATGACTGAATATTGAATATAGTTTAAGTAATTATTTCATTTGTATGATTAGTTTAAACATATTTCTAGTTAATTAAGAGCTTGAATTTAAAATCTATATAATTCAAATATATATTTTTTGCATGAATAAAAAAAAATCTTGAATTTTTTTAACTTTGTGACAAACAAATACATTTCGATTTTATGCTAAAAAAAACAATTGAACTTTTAAATTTAGACAAGAAAATCCTAAACTTTAATAAGCCATTTAAATCACTAATTTTTTTAATTTAGTCATTTAAAACACGCATTTATGTTGACTAAGCCGTTTTAACCCCTCCAAAAAGTCAACGTTTAATTTCCGTTAAACTCAGTTAACGGTTGACTAATCTCATATCTAATTTGGATAAGTCAACGAAAATATATGTTTAAATAGGAACTCGAACCATAGTTAATGTTTTAATTGGATCACTTAAGAGTTCAGGGTTTAAAGTTCCGCGATTGGGGAGTTCATGGTTTTTTCAACTTTTTTCTCATTCATAAATGCATACTTATATATAAGTAGTATAAATAACAAATACTTTCCATCGAGAATTATTCGATCACTTCTATCTGGCATAGTTCATAGACTGTCTCTGCGAGTTAATTAATTGATTAAATAGTTAATCATATCTATTACTTATAAAAAGGATTTAAGATAGTATCATATTCACTTGAATGTTTTGAATCTACACTTTTCCCGAATATAATCTAAAGAAAAACACATTTCGTTCAGATAAGAAAAAGAATGATATCTTTGTCGAAAATGGGAAATGGAATATTTTATATGCTTTTAAACTTTAGCTTTGGACATAGAAAGACATATGTTACCAAAACAATATCATAAACCAACGTGTATGTATTGTAAACATATGGGCTGTTATGGGCCCGTTTATCTTTGACATTTTTTTAATTTATTTTGGTCAAGGTCATTGACATTTTTTCTCATTACTATGGGCATGATTGGTAGCGACTGTTACTGCTAGCAGAGTCGGTCCTGAGTCCACGCAAAGAAAACATTCACTTGCGGCCCTTTTTTCGATCTAAAAACTTTAACTTAGAAAACAACCCATTTTAACAAAAATAATTCAATTTTGGCCTAGTTTTTTCATTATAGATTGCGACCTTTCAAATTTTTTAAAATCTCAGGACTGGCCCTGACTGCTAGCTTTTACTGTCAACTTTTGACTGTAAAAATTTTGGTTGTAACGGTTGTGACATTTTTAAAAATAATAATAAAAGTCCGATTGATAACTGTAAAAGTTGTGGCTGTTATTTTTAATAATAAAAAAATATTTGCTAAAATAATATTATGGGGTGCTATGTGTTGCGTGCGAATTTATTTATTTTTCAGCAATTTTTGTAAAATTATTTATATAATTCTCTTATAATTTTATCTAATTAATTTGTTATAATATTGGTGAGAATTTAATTCATTCTTAAAGAAAAATATTTTTATAGTGAATATACTAGTCATGAATATTTTAGAATATCGTTGTTAAAAAAGAAGGAAATTCATTTGCAATAACTATTAGACTTCGAACAAAAAGTGTTATTTGTTCATTGCAACCCAAGAAAATAAAATACTTTACAAATGAAAATAAAATATAAACAAATGAGTTACAAATAAATATATAATTTTTTGTAATTCATGTTTAATAGCTAATTCATTACTGTTTCTTGTTAGAGAAGTATTTCTATTACCAAAAACATGATTTTGGATTTTCTTGTTTAATCTTCTATTAAAATGCAGGATGGAAACATGAAAACGCATAAACCGCAATGACATGAATAAATTTGTATGATAATATGTTTTTAAAAAGTATATGGTTTTATAAGTTAAGATGTGTAATGATCTATAACGCCAAGTTTTTCAAGAAGAAAAACAAAGTAAAATCATATATATATGAGTTGTAATGTATTCCCTATAATATTGACAAGGGGCATAAGAAAAAGTTACATGTGTCATAAAAATAATAACAAAATCAATCAATAATTTAATTATTTGAAATTTTATAAATAACTTTTCATCTCCCCATCTTAATTAGAGTTTAATTTTGTTTTATTGTTCAATCTAAAAGTTATACACTAATATATGTATAACTGCTAAATATATGTCAAATATTAGAAAAAATATATATAATTTTAAAATAACAACATATAATTTTGAAAGTAGAACAAATAACTAACAAAAAGACAAAAGTGTAAAATTACATTTTGGATTATCTAAACTAAGAAACCATTGCATATACAAAATATATGTTTAAAAATAAATAACCATATAGTATTCAATTCAAAGAATTTTGAAAATTAAATTCATAAGTAATACTATAAAGTTATACATGAAAATTAAAATTCAATTTCTTTTCTTATATTCCTTTTTTGAAAATTTATATTATATCATTCTCATGTTAGCAAGTTTATATTAATTATAGATAAATATTTCAACAACATTTTTTGTTAAAATACTTGTCCTAATATTGGAATAATAAGTACACATGCGCTTTATATCATTTACTATTTTCATATATTAAAATAGAAAATCAAATTGTCAATCTCTCACCTAATTAAACATTCAAATTAGACACATTTTAGTTGAACCATATATATATATATATCAAGATACTTTTTTATATATAGATGAAAATATATCAGTTGTAACGAAAACTAAAGAGATAAATTTTATATTTGTGGTTGATGTTGTGGTTCCATAGGCAAAGATAAAATTTAGTATGTTTTTCTTATGAAACCCAAAAAATGAATCAAACAACGAATGTGTAAAAAGTCTACTCGATAAAAAGTTATTCAAAAAAGAAGTAGTTCAATAGCGAAAACAAATGAGATGACAATAAAGAATAACAAATTAAAAATTATTTGTTATATATGTGATGTGATGTGTTGTTTTATATTAATGATTATTTCGGATAAACGAAAAAAATATAAAAGAGGTATGAACTTTGAACATTGATAATTTAAACATATTTGGGTTGTAATTATGCAACTTTTAGTTATAAAAATACATTTAAATAAACTATAATATATAAGACATATTCAAGTAATGTTTACAACATATTTTGTCTTTTAAATCTTAAATATGATTAAAAAACAAATCTGTGTGTATGCGCGGGTACTGGTCTAGTACTTTTAAAGATGGATTGTTTTTTATCACCATTTGATTCATTTTTCCATATTTTATGGCGTTAAGTTTCTTTTAGTAATGACATGTTCTCTACCCTCATTGATTTATATCATGCATCTAATCACTATTGCATTAAAAGTATATTCGTATCTAAAGCACAATACTCACCATTGCGCTAACGTGGAGATTTTTTTGCATTTATGAAAACGATGTATTTTGGTTATGGAGCTTCATTTAGTCCATTTGCTTCATTATTTCTTAACAAAATTTTCATGATAATATATTGGTATATATTATCAAATGCATGCTTAGAAGCTGCAAAATATGTGAGGAAGACAAGTAAAATTCATAAACATTGCTTCATAAAAAGAGGAGAAAAGGAGTAACGTTTTATTTGAAGAGATATATTTGATCCATAGCATCCGTAAACAATTAACATAATTTTATTATTATAATTATTTTGTTAATTAGTTAACATAATTATTAGATTCTGGGGAATATATACATTCCACCGACTTTGGTATGCGTCTTTGATGGTGTTTTGTATGTAAATTTTTTAATTAATTATATAGAAAAAGTTAAAAGAATTATAAAGTCAATAGTAGGGTGGAAAGGATCCGGATATCCAGAGTTTTGTCAGGATATCCGTATTCAAAGCTAAAATTAAAAAAAAAGTTAACGAATTTTGTTCTAAAAAATTAAAAATCAATTATAAAATTACATTTGGACTTATTTTCATAAGAAAATAATTATTTTTTAAAAATAATATAAATTAGAATATTTAATTTTTATTAAAATAACATAATATATATATATATTAAAATATATAAAAATTTCATAATATATCTGATTCGGACCTAAACATTTTAATATCCTGATCCTGTTTTGTATCCGGCTTCTTTAGGATATATTAATTTTCAGAGCGGATCCTAGCGAACCCTTGATAATAATTTCAATACTTTTTACGAGAATTAGTTTTATCAATACATTTTTATTTTGATTTAGATTGTTAAAACATTTAAATTTGTATTTGTATTTGTGTGGAACCCATAATAAATAAAGATGATGAGGTGGAACTCTAATGGAGAGCCAAATTTTTTCCATTATTTATATGATTTATTTTGCTCAAGGTCATTGACATTTTTTCGACCAAACTATAACTATGAATTAAATTGGTTATCCCAACGGAAGATAAAAGAACCCCACAAAAATACGATTAGTAAAATTATTTCTCACCGATCATGCAAGACAATCCGCTGTTATATCACAAAATCGCAAAATAGAAAAAAAAAAAAAAAAAAAAAAAAAAAAAAAAAAAAAAAAAAAAAAAAAAANACAAAAACAAAAGGCAGGTTGAGAAAGACTTACTATCGATGGGGTAAATAAATTGATAAATGTATTAAAATTGCTTTTGAGGTGACATAATTTTTTACTAGTTTTTAATAATATATATAACAATCTATTTTCGAGTAATATAATGCTATTATTATAAACTACAAGCGAAAACATATATCTCACATTTATAATTTTGAATATAATAAAATCTCTCTTTGTCATAAAAAATATTTAATATATATTTGTGAATTTGAATTATGCTTCAAAAAACAATCGTGAATACATGCTTCAGTTTTATTACAAAACAATTTTTATTATTATCATATAATGTAATGTAAAACGTGTATGTTACAAAAAAATCGAATTAGAAAGCTTGAAAATAATTCAAGATTTTATATCATTATATATGTAATTTATGATGATTTGATTAATATACAACCACCAGAAGGAAAGAATAATTAGTGGTTCACAAAATAGTCACTATGACGAGGAGCATTTTCCAGTCCATAGTTTGACTATGATCAAAATATATACCCATATCAGAAATGGCTGCAATATATTATTACTGTTTTTAAGACGATTCTTAAAAGTATTATATTATAAATATGTTGTAAGAGTATTATTCGTAGATTTTTTTATATAGAAATACTACCGAAAAGCTTGTTTCCAAAAATATATAATTTTAAATTTTACATACGTGTTTTACAGATGATTCATGAGTCTCGCGACTTTCACCAACGAGTGTTGGTTAGATAATTTGGATTCTATACAATCGACATGGGTTATGCTCGATCGTTGGTTTTGAATCCATCCCTTTTCGTTTCATTGTTGTGCATACAAAAACTTCGGCGTTATGGCATGCGGTTTTCTTTATCGTCCGTCAAAGATATATGTCTTCTTTAATACGCTCGTGTAAATGTATCGTTACCGACAATTCGGTGGTTCTTGTTAACATTCCCAATATAAATATATAATGATTGACAACAAAACTATCATCTTTCTTTTTTTTTGTTGATAAACTTTAAGAGTTCTGAATTTTTGACCTATAGTCTTTCCCGGTAACCGGAACTAGTCGTTAATAATACTTGTTTAAAGCGTAAATCATTTCTCTCAAAAGATTTTTTCGAACAAACTATTATCTAAATACTATATTTAAATCTAAAATATTAATCCTCAAAAATAAACTATTATCTAAAATACTATATATAAACCTTTTTGACTTTGCAAAGCGGGAGATCACAAACCACGATCACAGTTAAGCCACGTTTAGAAATTAATATTAGACCACCCAAATCATTAAAAAGTAAGTATGACATAAATGATAAATCAAAGGAATTTCTTTTTGACAATTTAAACTATTAATCAATAAAAAAATAAAATAAAAACTATCAATCAAGTGGGTTTGATCCCTAATGGATCATGAAGTAAGATGTGATTTTAACCACAAGATTATGTTGATAACCAAAAAAAAATACAAAAAAAAAAAGAAACAAACAGTCTTCATAAATAACTTTTTGGTGTCAAAAAACGTAAAAAAAAAACTAATTAAGTCAACAATTTAAAATTACAAACATACAAATAATATAAATTATCTATCAATATTGATAACTCTACGAAAACAAATGGAATGCAAAGTTTAAAGCTTACAAATTCGAACAAACTTGAGACATTTTTTTTGTCATCAAATAGGTTTATATTAATTTAAAAGATTAAACTCATTATAAGGTACAAATAATCTCATTATGAGGAAGATGAAAACCCGCAAAGGATAGATAATCTCATACAAGAGATAATAAAAAACGCCGAAACGAATAAGAACTCTCGAAAAAAAACATAGAATTCTCGAAAGAGAACGTAGTTTAGTAAAAACTAAACTAAAAAAATTAAGTCTTCCTTGTGATATTAGAAGGGATTATAGACCTTATAAGGAGTAATCCTAAAATTAATACAAATCTAGTGATGACAATATAAACAACAAAAGAAATTAAAGCAATACAAAAGAGATTATTGAAATTATGGGTCTCGTCCAAAAAATGATTCCGAAGAAGCCAAGAAAGACCCATACAAAAGCCCAACAAATGGTAATTTTCCCTAGGTAAATTGGGATACCCTATGCCACCGCCGACGAAGCCAACACTCCCACTTCCAGCGAAAGCAATCGCCGGCCACCACGAATCACCAATGCAGAACAAAAAATGTATCCCAGCCATGCCCGCAACTTCCATAGATGAGCTGACCAACAAAAAACAATCCTCCGCCGATTTGAAACCGACCACCGTAGCCACCAGTCAATTGTAAAGCCAAAAACTTCCAAATCGACAGAGCACTATCCACGCCTATGTTTCGTACAACCCGGAAGTTGTATAAAGCTCAACAAATCCGACCTACAAAAGATAAAGTGACTGATAGAGCAAGGTCGAATCGATGAAGAGAAATAGGAGAAGAGGCATGCATGTCGATTTGAAGCTATCCGCCATAAGATCAACATCCAGAAGCTATGAAATCGGTATCTTTGAAAAAGAGGAGAAAAACAAGAGCAAGAAAAGAAAGAAAAAAGAAGAAGAAAGAGGGCCGCTGGGCGCCGACGGTGTGGCCGGACGCCTCAAGCAGCGACGACACAGGCGTGAGAAAAAACAGTCGGCGAGAGAGAATAGAAAAAGAAACTAAGGGAGAGACAGCTAGCTACTTGTATATTTATACAACCGACTTGAGACATGATCATATAACATGTACAATTTTCGTTTCAGAATTTTCTAATTTAAGAAATACTTTTGGTGTTACAAAATCTTTCAACATTTTCAACAACAGCAAAAATCTATCGGCATATCTATCTATTTTCTCTCATAATATATTTATGTGGTTTAATTTTATTTGTACTTATTTAAATACATTTAAATTTGGGTCTTATAGTCATTATCATCCCCGAAAGAAATGCGATAATTCATATATATATATATATATATATATTTGATAAGAGTAAAGAACACAAAATTGTTAAGAAATATTATAATAGTCTATGATAAGAAATAAGTTACACTATGCAATATTATATATAGATGAAAAAATAAATATAATATTTTAATATAAGATAAATATAAATTTTGGTAAATTTTTTAATCTAAGATATTAACATATCTTCATGATTTTACTGATCTTATAGAATCTCTAGCTTCTGATTTTCGTCGATCTCTACGATATACTAATACCTTCATGCAAGCTTATATGTGGTACGCGTGTGAGATTAGACATATCTTTAAAAATTCGGCTTTATATCCGGTCGTCGGATCATCATCAAAACTAATGAAAGAACCAAAAAAATATTTTAGAGGGGTCATATATAAAATAATCAATTAATATTTCTATCATATAAATTATTCTATACAAAAATAATCTCAGTTTAAATAAGGAGCAAGTGGCCTAGTGGTCGTCATATTTGTTTTTATTTAGTAGACTAAGATCAAACATGGTGATTCACTATACCAGTACAATTTTTCCTTTTAAAAGAGTGTCAATTATTGGGTCTGTCCATTGTGACCAAAGAATCTCAATTTTTTTAACATGTCCCTAACTATAGTTGCTTATGACTAAAATTAATGCATAATATATATACATTGTTGAACATTTACCATCATATAATTTTTAAAAATATTGATATGTAAAAATGATATGCATATTTTCATAACATATTTATTTATATATATATATATATATATATATAATATAATAATTTGAGTAATTCTATAAAATACCTTAAAAAATCATGTTCCCAAAATACCAAATAATCTTAATTATTCTCAAACATAATAATTTAATTTGAATGACTTAGAATTAAATTTTTGGGTTTGGGTTCACTAATTAGAAAATGGTTTAGTTTTCAAAGGGTTATGATTTAATCTTGAAAGTTTAGAATTTGAATATGAAATTTTAAAACTTTGATAATTTTGGAAAAAAAAATATTTTTGTGATATATTTTTCTTAAATAGTTGAGAATATAGTATTTTTAGAACACAAACTAAAAATGGTAATTCAGAAATTTGTGTGTCTATCTAAAATTATTTTGTAGGTAAAATTTATATTACAATCATATTAATAACACATATAAATGAAAATTAACATGTAAGAACAACCAAAAGAATTAAAATAATAAAAAAAAGCATATTAGAAAAATCAATAGACAAAAAAGTTAGTAGGAGAACGAAAGAAAGATTTGAGCAATAAAATTAGTGGGTTGGAAGAAAAATCTTAACTAATAAAGTAAGGTTTCTTTTTCTCTTATGATCTACCAACTTGACACATGTCCACTCTCTAAACCAAAGCAAATTTATCACAAAACCACATTCTACACATACCAAACAAATTTACAATCATCAGTTTGTTTTCTGTAAGCTTAATTATCCAACTCCCAATGTTGATACACTTGTCGTACGATAAATATATCAATGTCATTCAATCAGTTAGGAAACACGCATTTCCTTGGAGTCATCTCTTAACTTCCCATTACACTATTGTCGTTACCAATTCAGGTGTGGACCATGAGTTGTACACGCTTAACTTCAAATATAACACAATTTTATAAATGTATATAATTATTATATTTAAAATTTAGTTATTAATGGAAAATATGATATACAAGTTTAGTCCGTGCAACGTACAGGCTTATTAGTACTAGTGGAAAAAAAAACATCACTTTGTCCAGCCTTTTCAACAATCACCTATAATTTTGAATTAGAACACATGCTTAACTAAAATTATGACAAGGATTTAGCAAGTCAATCAAGTGAGTTCGTGTGGAATTCTATCAGGCTACTTCTCTCTAATTTGTCTCTCTGATTAACAAAATAAAACTAGGTAAAACATCAAAACATCATAAGAATATCAAGAAAAATCTCAAAAGGATTCAGAGATGAATTAGGCTTAAGAGTAGTTAACTACACAAAACATATCAAACAAACAGTACAATAAGAATCAAAAGCATTTTCCGCAAGTTCCAAACCAGCATCAAAAATCAACAAGCTTCTTTCTAGTCAATAATCAAAAATTAACAATCAGCAATGAAGAATAATCCTTCAGAAAGTATACGCAGCTAACAAAATAGAGAGAAGATATAAATAACTAACTCAAAGGAATAGAAAGTTTAAAGGAGTGAGAATTTCATCCAACTTGGACTTACTTGGTCAGACCAAATCCATTAGAGTCTTGAAACATGTTCGGCTCAAAGAAGGAGAGAACGAGAGTGGATTAAGGAACCAGCAGAAACTGAGCTTTGAAACAGAGAAATTGTACACTTGGAAATGAAAGGAAGCAACTATAAACTATAGTAAAAGACTGGAGTCGAGATTGCTTATTGGTGTCCAGTGGACACCAATAACCAACATGTTTCCATAATTTTGGATTAGAACACATGCTTAACTAAAATTATTACAAGAATTTAGCAAATTAATCAAGTGAGTTCGTGTGGAATCTATCAAGCTGCTTCTCTCTAATTTGCCTCACTGATTAACAAAAAAAACCTGGTAAAGCATTAAAACATCATAAGAATATCAAGAAAAATCTCAAAAGGATTCAGAGATGAATTAGGCTTAAGAGCAGTTAACTACACAAAACATATCAAACAGACAGTACAATAAGAATCAAAAGTATTTTCCGCAAGTTCCAAACCAGCATCAAAAATCAACAAGCTTCTTTCTAGTCAGTAATCAAAAATTAACAATCAGCAATGAAGAATAATCCTTCAGAAAGTATACGCATCTAACAAAATAAAGAGAGGATATAAATAACTAACCCAAAGAATAGAAAGTTTGAAGGTGTGAGAATTTCATCCAACTCGGACTTACTTGGTCAGACCAAATCCATTAGAGTCTTGAAACATGTTCGGCTCAAAGAAGGAGAGAACGAGATTGGATTAGGGAACCAGCAGAAACTGAGCTTTGAAACAGAGAAAATTGTACACTTGAAAATGAAAGGAAGCAAATATAAACTATAGTAAAAGACTGGAGTTGAGATTGCTTATTGGTGTCTAGTGGACACCAATAACCAACATCTTTCCATAATTTTGAATTAGAACACATGCTTAACTAAAATTATGACAATGATTTAGCAAGTTAATCAAATGAGTTCGTGTGGAATTCTATCGGGCTACTTCTCTCTAATTTGCCTCTCTGATTAACAAAATAAAACCAGGTAAAGCATTAAAACATCATAAGAATATCAAGAAAAATCTCAAAAGGATTTAGAGATGAATTAGGCTTAAGAGCAGTTAACTACACAAAACATATCAAACAGACAGTACAATAAGAATCAAAAGCATTTTTCGCAAGTTCCAAACCAACATCAAAAATCAACAAGCTTCTTTCTAGTATTAATATAGAGAATAATCGATTGTATACGTAATGATAAAACAATTTTATATAAAAAGTTAAATATTCCTCTACATCCACTTATGATCACTGCGTTATAATTGGTAAACGAGTCAAATCAACTTGAACACCAAGATGTCAAGTTAATATCGACGTTTATATCCAGCCATAAGGTTATCATCGATGTTTACACTCAGTCGTAGAGTCAACTCGGTTATAACATACAATGTTTAAGTCATAAACGATATTTATATTCTGCCGTAGAGTCATGTTAGCTAAAACAGTTAACCATCAAATCATTATCAATAAAATACATATCACCATAAAAAAATTTGAAATATAGATCGCAACTGCGATATAAACTCGCGAGAACAAGTACAACAAAATATATAACGTAGACAAGATCACGGGTGCTTGTAACAATCACACCGTGATTGATAACTTTTGTTAAAGAAAAATAGTCACTTCAAGGGAAAATATGCTATTGGAATTTACGAGATCAGATTCTTTTTTTCCTAAAGAAGAGAAATAGATTTTTTGATTGAAAAATATGTTCAACACACGATTGAACATAAATGAAATTCCAACAATAGAGATCGAACGAAGAAGGTCAAATAAAGACGATAAAACAAACCTTTTTTTCTCAAGAATCGTTGGCGTTTAATTATTATTTTTTAAAAAAACCGAAGATATAAAACTTTAATCTAGGTTTGGATCTTATAACACAAAAGGTTTAGATCTTATAACACATAAGTGTTTAGAAAATATTATAATAAATTGTCTGAAGAAATAAATTACAATAAGCAATAGTATTTATAGACTAATAAATAAATCTATTTTTTAAATTGAGACAAACATTAATCTTAGTAAATTTTTTAATCTAAAATTTTAACATATTTTGTGATTTTTTTATATTATGAAATCTTCACCTTCTTATTTTGGCCGATCTCTACGATTTCATAATAATTATCATGGTTATCAGCGGCGGATGTAAGTGCATACTAGTGGGGTCACCCTACTTATATTTTTTATTATATTATATTATAGAGTGTTAGTAATTTTATGTAATTTGGTATTTTAACCTGTTATAATTCTTATAAATTTATATTTAATTTTAGTTTGTGTTATATTATAGTTGAGATTTTTTTATTTAAACCCCATTAGAATAAAATAATTCATAAATTACATAATAAATAATTTTATTGGAAAAATCCCTATAGATAATTTTCTCTTTTCTTTTTCGTAAAAAGTAAAAAAATTAACATTTTAAAGTTATCTTGGTTATGAGATTAATTCACCAAAGTTAATTTTTTAATGAAAAGAAATATATAAGTTATGTGACTTTTTCTTATAATTTTTTTTATTTATATTTATGTTCAATGTTTTTTTTTTGCAAAAATTTACTTTAAATTTTGTGTTTAAAAAATATGTAATATGGTGACAAAAAATATAATATAGATGTAAAGTTAAATTTTTGTTTAATAATAATTATATGTAATTTATATCTAAAAAAAGATTCTAACCGGTCCAAATTGTGAATTCGGAACAAATACTAATTGTACCATCCATAGTAATACAAGTCTTATTTTGGATACTATTATCTATAAACCGTAAACTAAAAAAATTACGCCAAAACAAAAATGATATTTAGATTGAACGTCTTAAACAGTTGCACCCGGTAAAATATANCTAATATTTACATAATTGTCATTTTAACTTAAATATTAGTTTAATATAATATTTTCTGTATAAATATATGTATAACAATGATCCTAAACATATCTACTATCATTAAACACTTTTTAGAGCCAACAATTTGACATGGAAACTCTTTAAATATTTGAACAAGGTATGATTATAAATTACTATTCCTATGAAGATTTGTTCGGTAGAGTTATTGTGCATAGTTAAATCACTTTGTTTGTTCCAAATTT
>OVBE01013313.1:0-12802 GCA_900406425.1 Iberis pinnata
TATATATATATATATATATATATAAAAAAGACGGTCCCATGACCAAGTTTCCTGGTTCACTTTGAACCATCCTGTTTTTGAATTCTTACACAAAACATATTTTATGTCATTAAATATTCACTCTATTTTCGTTTTTGCATTTGTTTTTATTTAAAGTATTTTTACCAATGGTTTTTTAAGTCTCTTTTGTTTTCATTCTTTAAACAAAGAAAATACTAGTATACTGTGATATTTCAATGTTTTATCATCAATAATGATTAATATTCCATTGGGTAACAAATAATTGATTTTTAGATAAAAATATAATTTTAACCTATCTTTTACAAAAAACGTAAATTAAACTATTTTAATATATTTCTATTATGTCTTGAACAATTTGAACATAAACTAATGTCCGCAACAAAAAAAAGTTGTTTCTCTCTCTACTATCTCTATGGAGACGTTTTAGCTTCTTCTTAGGTGATGATGATTCTATCTCTCCTATAGGTTTTCCCATTGCTGCATGCGATTTACCTTTCTCTTGCTTCCTGATTTTACTTTCTCTAGAGAAGCTTCGACTGACATAAACCATCATGACTCCTCAGTACATTCTCTTTATGTTACGATTTGATCTTCCTACATGCATCTCACTTCTCTTCTATCTTTCGATTCTCTGTCACACATTCTATCATCTGTTCACTCTGATCTCCTCTTCTTCTTTTCTCTTTCATCTGATCTCATGGCTGGCGAGCTCTGACGCCACTTGCAACAACTGTCCCTTGGGGCAAACCTCCGACCACTGCCACTTAACCCGGATACTTGAAGGGTGCTTGATCGAAACAACAGATTCAGCCTCTTAGCATGGGGTGAAAATCCGTCGCAGCAAAATCTCCTGGAATGCAGAACACTCTGCCTAAAGCGTGGAGATTACACGATCGCGTCACTGGAGAAATTAATGATGATGGCAAAATTCAGTTCTTTTTCGTGAGGAGCATCATCTCCTATCTGTCTTAGAGCGAGGTATGTGGTGTTTCAAAGACTGGATGGTGGTCCTTGATAGGTGGTCTCATCGATTTTACCCATATTTTCTCGAGACAATCTCCTTTTGGGTATAAATCTATGGGCTACCGAATGGTTACCGGTCTCAGAAGGTAGCTGAAGATATTACCAGAGAGATTGGGCATTTTGAAGCATTTCGTCTGGTGGAATCCACAAAAGATTTTCTCACTGAAGTATAGGTTCGCTTGAATATTCCAGTCAACTATCCTCTATCTTTTGTTTGTGTAGCACAACTTGAGAATGGTTATGCTTTGTTTTTTTTTATGTTCGGCTGCGAAGATTCTGTATTCGATGTGAAATGATGACCCATGACATCACCAAATGTAACTTATCACCTGACCCTCAGCCGCCAGCAGAGAAACCTGATGCTCCTTTCATTGACTACCCACAAATGAATGCTCCTCCTCTGCATGTCGCCATGGATCAGGCAGATAACCAGGAAGCTGCAGGGACGCCTATCCAGCAATCCTCGAAAGCATCAAAATCATCAAGCCTTCCAACTATTGACCCCTTTGTTCCAACTGAATCCTATTACAGAGGTTTCTTTGCTGAGGACTTGTTGGCATATCTTGATACACTAACCAGTTCTATATTCTCCAGAATCATCACAGAAGTGGGTCAATCAAGCGGCACAACACAACAAGCAAGAAAGCAGAAGGCACCAGAGGACTCACCAGAAGAAAGCCCAACAACTCGTCAACGAATGGATACAACAACAACCTCTTCAATCGGTGTGGTGGCTGTTGTTCAGCCACCAGAAGAACCATGATTGTGTTCCACTGGAATTGTCAAGGTTTGGGTGGTTCCTTGACAATTCCCTACTTGCATGATATTCGACGTTCATATCAACTAGATATCTTGCTGTTGAAGGAAACCAAAAAACCATCTTCTTTTTTCTCTAAGTTATGTAAGTCATTAGGTTTCTCCAACTTTTTTGAAATCCAACCTGTGGGTACAAGAGGAGGCTTAGCTTTTTTTTGGACCTCATTTGTGTCGGTTAGGCAGTCTGGCCATCCATCTTTCAACCTCATCTCTGCTTTTGTAACAGGACAGACTAAACCTCCTTTTTATTTACATTATATATATGGTTTCCTGGTGTACGCTAAACGTGTCAATCAATGGCGCATACTAAAAGATTTTCTATCCTCTAATCCATCTATCCACAACTCTAGAAATATTAGGTGATTTCAAAAACATTAGTTCAAATGTTGAGAAGTTGGGCGGACCACAACGTCCACCTCACACCTTCAGAAGTTTTAACTCTTTTATTGCAACACTAGGGCTTCACCATCTCATGTTCTTAGGTGAGAAATTCACATGGATGGGTAAACGCTACTCACACGCAGTAAAATCCATGATTGACAAAGCTTTAGCCAATATTTATTGGCACGAGCTTTTCCCAAATGCTACAGTTTGTTCCTTGCATTAGATTGGATCAGATCACAAACCGTTATTGGTAAACACAGGAGGCACATCGAAACCCCAAAAGAAAGATTTTAAATATGATGCGCGGTGGGGAGCCTTACCAGAAGTGCAATCACTCATCAGACAAACTTGGTCCAACACACCACTTGCTACTCCAATTAGTGATATGCTAAAGGATAGTCGCATTGCACTATCACGATGGCGACACAAACATCCCACTAACTCTCATCGTAAAATTTCATGTCTTAAGGCACAAATACAAATTTCATTTCAAGAAAATAACCCTGATTTGGACCTCATTCGAACACTTAAACAAAATCTCAATCAACAATACAAACACAAAAAGGCCTTTTGGCGCACTAAGAGCAGAGTTCAATGGTTGCAGTTGGGCGATCGAAACACAAATTTTTTCCACGCTAAAACCAAACAAAGGCATCACTCAAATCGGATTATATACCTCAAGAATAATAGCAACAAAGATTTTTTTGATCCAACCACTATCTAGTCCACCTTTCTTGAACGTTTTAATGCCATGTACTCTGCTCCTCAATCTATTAATCCATATCCTATTCTATCTTCATTTCCAACACGAGTAACACCAGAAATGAATGCTACGCTCACAAGCCCTTTCTCTGTTAATGGGATCCCATCAACAGCTTTTCAAATATCATTGGCAATTTATTTGTATTCATATTATCGAGATGGTGAACCGTTTTCATTTTGAAGGTATATCTGATACCTCACTAAATCACACCAACATATGCTTGTTACCAAAGAAGGAGCACCCTCAATCTGTTATGGATTATCGTCCAATTAGCCTCACCAATGTGGTGTACAAGATAATTTCAAAACTCTTAACAAATAGGTTGACCGTTTACATGGACCAACTCATTCGGAGAACCAAACTACTTACATCAAGAACATATTAATCACAGATAACATTCTCCTCTCACTTGAACTGCTACACTCGTTGGGTTATAGATCACTGAAGAAACCGTACATGGCATGCAAACTTGACATATGTAAAGCCTATGACCGTATGAATTGGGAATACCTCGAACGTCTGCTTCTAAAAATTACTTTTTCATTCGGTGGGTAAATTGGGTTATGTTTTGTGTCACAACTGTCACATACTCAGTCATCATTAATGGAGCTCCACACGGACATATTAAACCTTCTAAAGGACTACGGCAGGGTGACCCGTTATCCCATTGCCTTTATCTCTTTGTGACTGAGGGCTTATCACATCTCTTATAGAAACTTAACCAGCAAGGTTTATTACATGGGTTTAGAGCTTCTCATAGAAGTCCTCCTATTTCTCATCTTTTCTTCGCAAATGATTCGTTAGTGTTCTACCAAGCTACTCCTAATGATTGTCACTCTCTAAAAGATGCTCTAACTATCTACGCAAACATTTTTGGACAACATGTGAATTTTTCAAAATCAGCAATCACATTTGGGAAAAGAGTACATGATGTTCATAAGAAATAACTCTATAACCTATTATATATTCAAGACTCTACAGGTTCAAAAAATACTTGGGCTTACCATCCCGGATCTCTCGAAATGTCACCTCCACTTTCACTTTTATCCTAGATCGATTACAACACAAAGTGGATAGTTGGTATAATAAATTTCTCTCACCAGCTGGAAGAGAGGTTATATTAAAAGTCATTGCAACCACACTCCCTGCTTATTCCATGTCTTGTTTCCCTCTTCCCAACATGCTACTTAATCAATTAATGTCCTTAATGCGCAAGTTCTGGTGGTCAATGAGTCTGAATCATTCCAAACGCAATTGGGTGGCATGGAAAAAGATCACTCAACCCAAGCTACTAGGTGGTATAGGATTTCGAGACCTCAGGCCTTTAATGTCGCTCTATTAGGGAAACAGAGTTGGAGATTGTTGACATGCCCGTCTACGTTGTTAGCGCGCACATATAGATCCAAATATTACCCCAATACTTCCCTACTTTAAGCAACCCGAGTTCGTAGATCTAGTTTAGCTTGGAGAGGAATCATAGAAGGTAACTTCTTGTTAAAGAAAGGTTTTAGATATGTGGTGGGAAATGGTCGTACCATATAAACATTCACGGATAATTGGCTAGCTACATTCCCTCCAAGTCCACCAAGAATGTTACATCCGCTCCAAAATCAGCATATACTTCTTGATGATTTGTACTGTAGCCACACGCGCAGCTGGAATCTTCAACAACTTCAGCTGATGGTGCACCCTGAGGACGTACCATTGATAAAATTGCTTTTCCCATCCATAGCTTCCCCGGACATACTTTAATGGGATCTCACCATAGACGAAAATTATTCGGTTAAAATAGGGTATAGAGCCTACTAGGATATGGCTAGAATCCCAAATACACCACCACCTTTATTCAAGGACATATGGCTTTGGGATATCCCCAATAAGCTAAAAATATTTTGGTGGAGGATTCTTCGCGATGCATTACCCGTCCTGGAAAATTTGGGGAAAAGGAACATTGTACAGATGACAGATTGCCCATGATGTGGAGAAGCGGATGAATCGATTGCACATATGCTTTTTCAGTGTAGGGTAATTATGGAAATTTGGGAACTGTCGCCTCTGCCACCTCTCCCTAATTTTGGTGCCACAACTTTGTTAAATGACTATCTTCAAGGCATAGTCCAGCTTTAACAAGCTACTAATCATGTACCACAAATGGCTTTTCTAACATGGTCAATCTGGAAGAGTCGGAATGCATGCTTATTTCAAGATAAAAAATGGTTCATCCTGAACACGATAAACCATGCACTACAATATCATTAGTCATGGAAAGAATCAATGGAAATAAATCATTCGGAAACTCCTCACTTTCATTCTCAGACCAACCACTCAGTCCATCTCTATGTTTCGTCAACTAGCCACATAGTTGTGAATTATGTCTGTTACACCGACGCCTCTTGGTTATCGGTTGATTCACCTACAGGTATAGGATGGTTACTTTATGATTCAAATAACTGCCTTGTTATATCATGTAGGGGTTCAGTTCCTCGAGTGGAATCATGCCTAATGGCCGAAACCTTAGCATTGCAACATGCTGCGAGAACACTCAGGATTCTCAACTTTGATAACATCTTTTTAAAATTTGATTCTCTAGTTCTAATACGGGCGTTACGGGCACATGCTATACCGCAGTCATCTAGATACACAATTTCAACACTGTGTCATGATATTGTGTTGCAGTATAGACAAGAACCGACTTCTTTCGGGTACATTACGCGGGAAGAAAACAAGGAAGCAGACACGCTAGCAAAACAAGCAAGACTTTCACTTTCCCCTTTTGTTGTAAAATGGTTCTAATACTTTACCATTGAACTAATGTCGATAAAAAAGAGATGAAGAGGATACTGACGAAAGAAACAATAGTCTCTCTCTCTCTTCTTGCTCCTCCTTCTCTCTTCGTTTTGAGAGTCTCCTATTCTTCACGCTTGTTTTTGTAACCGTCAGTTGATGTTGTTCCACCGCCACCAGCATATAAATATGACACCTATTTCTTGGTTAATTCCTTCTGGATTTTCTTCTTCTTGGTTAGTGCATCTAAACTCCTTTTTCTTTTGCCGATTTCTGGCTCATCGAGACCATCTTCTGGGATTGCATGGCCCTATGGCATGTTAATCTGGCACATTTTTCCTGATGACAACTAATACCGAGACTCAGTGGAGGTTACTTTAGGAGCGGTGGTGTTTTGGTGGTCGGAATCGTGGATTGCATGTGCAGATCCATCTGCTCTCCTGGTTTTTCACGTATATCCTTTCAGGTGGCTAAGTTGCATTGGTGGTTCTGCTCCGCCGCAGATGGCACATGGAGGGTCTGGATTTCGGGCACAGTCATTGGAATCCGACGAAGGAGACAATCGCCCAGCTCTTTGGATTTTGTGTTTCATTTGCAGAGTATAATCTCGATATCTGCTTACCCTAGGCCGTGGCAACTTTGTCTTTCCTCCGACGATATGATGGTGCCGCTTTCACATTGTAGATCGACGGCGTTGCCATGCTTAGGGTTTGGGTACACTCTTGTGACATGCTCTGTTTGGGTCTCATAGGCCATAGGCTTTTGGGCTATAGGCTCTGTTGTTATCTTTGTTTTATGGGCTTTTTTCTTTTGATGTGTATTTTCTTATGTTTTAATAACTGTCAACTTGATTGTATTAGGGCAGAACTTACAACCCTTCAAACAGAATCACTTGCGCTTATATCCCTAGCCGGAATGGTACCGTGGAAATGGGATTAGGGGTATTAAGGTTCTTAGTTTAGTTTTACTTAATCTCAGCTTAGTTATGTTAATCTTTAACTCTCGATCATGAATGGTACCGTGGAAATAGGATTAGAATTTTTTATTAATATTTTTCATTAATCACACTAACTTAGAACCCCAAAGCTCATCTTACTAATTTTCTCCTCCATTGGTAGATCTTCTATTGGGTTCTTAAAAACATTTTTTAAAAAAATAAAACATTGTATTATACATATTACAAATAAAAGCATATGAAAAAGAAAGATTAATTTTTAACGGAAACAAACAAAGTTTGTAATCTTAATATGATCCAAATTTTTGTCATAGATGTTCTACTAAATCCGTTTTTAGTTTTTCATGTTTTATTCACAAACCGGTACTCAAAAAACGGCAAATGTTAGTTCAAGAATACAAATATTCAGATTGTTCATATATCCTTCACATTTTCATGCGATACTGTCGTCCGAAATTTCTTCAATGCTTCACCTATATCTCACCGTATAATTTATTACTACTTTTTATGTACAAATAAATATGTTTAAGCTAAACATGAATCGCACTTACAAAATTTTATGAAATTATGTTGCAGTATAGTCCAACAAACAACATAAATATACATGTAACTATAACTTTGGAGATAATAGTTTATCCAAACAAAAAAAAATTAGAGATAATAAGTAAAGAAAAAAAAGAATATATGTCAACAACAACAACAAGAAAAATAGAAAATATATGTTTTTACATTACGCTAGAGAGAGTGAGGTGAGAAATTTTTTATTTTTTTTTAAACCAATAGAAATTGGCCACATAAAGGTTATTGGGAGTTTCTTAAATTCTCTCATTATAGCATGTCCATCGCCATTTCTTAGGAGTATCTTAGCAAATTCTTAATCTTAAATTTGATTAAAAATAAAGGTAAAAGGGGTAAATTAACAAGAGTCGACCCTTGGTTAAGACATTTTCTGAAATTTAAGATACGGTTACGTGTCGATCTCTCATTGGTTCTGGTTTTTTTCATTTTTTCTCTCTTTATTTACGAAAAAACTAGAAAAAAATCAGAAAAGGAGATTTCTTCCTCCATCGTCGTCGCCCTCTTAAACTTTCCGGTGAATCTCCGGCTCAAGCAACCTTCATCCATGTTTTCTTCTTCCTTCGCCATTGTTAATCAGAGATAAATGGAACATTTTCTTCTCCTTTTTTGCGATTAGGTCAATATCGAAACTTGTTCCCTGTACTACTTCATGGAGATTTTTGTAGAAATTCTTATCGTGTATAGATGATGTTCCTTATACACGTTTTTGTGGGATGGAACACGTTCCTTGCGCATAGAGATTATTCAGAGCTGATGTTCCTTATACACGTTTATCATGTAGAGATGATAAGATTTTTCTAGAAATTATTATCGTGTATAGAAATTTTTGTGGCTTCTTGTTCATATTCGTGGAGATTTTTGTAGAAATGAGGAAATTGCTATATATTACTAATCATGGCCATTGTGTAGAGATGATGCAGAGATGTGGAGAAATCTAAAATCAAGTATTGTATATTTGTTAGTTGTTAGATTAGGACTAGAAACTGGTTTGATTAACAATCGTTTAGGGAAATTAAGTTGACTGTTTGGTAGTTGTGATCTTGTCATTGAGTTAAACTGGTTTGTTAAATTTTTGGTTTAAGATTTTTAAGTATATTGAACCACAATTTAAATATAAAATGAAATTAGAAAATGAGTTAAGAAACAATTGTGGGTTTCTCTAATGGAGATGGTCTTAAGAATCACTTCTAGGAAGTTTCTTAAATTTTTAATTTTTTTTAAGCTTTTATTCATAAGAAACTCATTTTAGAACCCCTAAGAGCACCTCCATTGGTTAAGAACCAATTAGTGATTTTTAACATTATTTTAATTATGTATTTTTAAAAAAATTTAAATTAATTACATATATGCCATTATGTTAAAAAAAGCAAAGAACAAACCTTCTTAAATTATCTAAGATATGGTTCTTAAATCTCTCTATTAAGAACCTTCTCTCTCCAAATTTCTTAATATTTATTGTATTTAATTGTTAAGAACTCTTCAAGAATCATTGACGGAGATGGTCTAAATATCCTCTGTAAGTAGAGTTCTTCTATGTGTTGTGGCTATACCTTCCTCTCTATCAATTCCATTACCTTATCCTTACCCATGAGGTTCAAACATTTGACCCTTAATTGATTGAGTAGTTGTTCCCGAACATCAAGGTTGTCAATTGGTCAGACGACGACTACTTAGCTTATTAGTTTAGTATTAGCCACCTATCCCGGAATGAAATGAGATAAAATAGAAAGAACGTGAAGCGCTAGCACTATAGGATTGGTTTTTTTTGGGGGGTTACATTAGCAATAGAAGTTATGCTCACGACGATGAGTTGAAACCACCAAAAATGATGGAGATTCTCTTAGATTGCATTTCAATAACTTTTTTTATCAAATCAAATACCACATAAATGACTTTTTATAGCGGAAATGATATCTTGTTCCGGTTATCAAAGTCTTTAGTTGTGAAAATAATTTAGGTAAATCTGAATTGATATTAATGAATGAAGGTGCAACTATTTATACACAAGAAAATAGAAAATAGAAACCTAAATAGAATAGGAAATAGAAAACTAAATAGAATAAGGATAACATCAAATATTATAGAATAGATTTAATGTTATCCATTACATATATCACAATACCCCCTCTCAAGTTGGTAGTGCGAAATCTCGAACACCCAACTTGAACACCAAATTATCAAACACCGAGCATGGTAGAGCCTTGGTAAGCAGGTCCGCGAGTTGATCCTTTATAGAAATATGAGGTGTAACAACCAGTCCATCTTGAACAGCATCACGAACTTGATGACAGTCATATTCAATGTGCTTGGTACGCTCATGAAAAACTGGGTTTGTCGCGATATGAATCGCTGCTTGACTATCAAAATGAAGAGGAATAAGCTGAGCTTGAGAAAGACCGAGAGAAGAATGTAATGCTTTCAGCCATTTGATCTCACGAAGTGTAAATTCCATGGCTCGATATTCAGCCTCTGCAGAAGAGCATGAGACTGTCTGTTGCTTCTTGGTTTTCTATGATATTGGAGAGTCACCTAAGAACACAACATAAGCAGATCAAGACCGACGAGTGCGAGGACAAGCGGCCCAATCAGAATCACAATAAGCAGTCAACTGTAAATCACTTTGAGAGCTTAAAAGAACGCCATGAGAGATGGTGCCCTTGATATAGCGAACAAGACGCAAGGCGGCATCCCAATGCGGAACAAGAGGTGTCTGCATAAACTGAGATAAGATATGAACTATATAGGTCAAGTCCAGACGAGTTATTGTAAGATAAATAAACCGCCCGAGCAGCCTACGATAAGCCGCAGGATCAGCAAATGGAGGACTCGTAACCGATCCCAACTTTTGGTTGAGCTCAACCAGAACTGATGAAAACTTAGCCGCAAGATGACCAGTTTCGGTAACTATATCTAAAGCATATTTTCGTTGTGAGAGACTAATACCGTCCTTACCACGAGATACCTCAAGTCCAAGAAAATACCGCAACTTCCCGAGATCTTTCATCTTGAAACAACGATGAAGATGGTCTTTGTATTTCTGAATAGCAGTAAGATCATTACCAACAATGATAAAATCGTCCACATAGACCAAGATATGAACGATGATATCATTTTTAATCAAGAAGAAGATAGAGTAGTCGTGATAACTCTGAACAAAACCATAGTTGCGAAGAGCAGAAGTGAGCTTGGAGAACCAACAACGAGGAGCATGTTTTAATTCATAAATCGATTTCTTTAACGGACAAACCTTTGAAGAATCACTAACAGCAAATCCTTGAGGTAACTTCATATAAACCACTTCTTGGAGATCACCATGCAAAAATGCATTATGGACATCCATTTGATGAATTTCTCATGCTTTAGAAGCCGCAAGTTTGAGAAGAAAATGCACAGTTGTCATCTTCGCAACAGGCGCAAATGTCTCTTTAAAATATGTACCTGGTTTCTGTCTATTCCCAAGAGCAACAAGACGTGCTTTATAGCGTTCTATTGTTCCATCAGAATTAAGTTTAATCTTGTAAACCCACTTACAACCGATGGCATGTTTACTTGCAGGAAGATCGGTGACTGACCAAGTGTTATTTTGTTCTAATGCCTTTATCTCGGAACTCATAGCCTTACGCCAAACTTCAGATTGGACAGCCTCCTTGTATGAACTTGGTTCTTCACTTTCAAGCAGAGTAGTCGTGAAAGCAATGTGATTTGAAGAATAAGCAGAATTTACAAGAGGTGATGTAATAGGATAATCCCGCTTACCAGAGACCGAATACGAGGCTGGAACCGGAGAGGAAGGAGGAGCATTATCGTGAGGAGAGTGTATAGGGTGAACAACATAGTCACAAAGAAGACCTGATGGCTTACGAACTCTTTGTCCGCATCCCAAAACAGCAGGAATTCCCGGTGAAGCAGGCTCAGATTCAGCCGGAATCGGAGTTGTAACTTGATCTTGTGTCGGGACCGAGTTAGACTCATGTGTAGTTGATGCAGGTGTTGGTTCTGTAGATGAAGAGATAGGAGGAGTGGATACCGAAACTTCACTAGAACCATAAGGAAGAATCCAAGCATCTTCTGATAAAGAAGAAGAAGGATCCATAGTAGATATAGACTACGGAATATCCGAGTAAGGAAACACTTTTTCGTTAAAAAGAACATCCCGACTCACAAAAAATTCTTGCTTCTCAAGATCATATAAACGCCAAGCCTTTTCCCATAAGGATACCCAACAAAAATACAACGTCTACTACGTTCACCGAATTTATCCTTAACCCGAGAATGAAGATGTGAATAGCACAAACAACCAAAAATTCGAAGCATGTCAATTTGGTCTTGTGCCATTCAAGACTTCATACGGACTCTTACCATCGAGAACCAGAGTCGAAGTGCGATTAATAAGATGTGTGGCAGTCAAAATGGTTTCTCCCCAGAAAGAATTTGGAACTTTGCTTTGAAATAACAAAGCCCGAGCAACATTAAGAATGTGTCGGTGTTTCCTTTCAACCCGACCATTCTGTTGAGGTGTATCTACACAAGAAGTCTGATGGAGAATACCATGTTCTCTGAAATACGAAGATAAACACATAAACTCAGTTCCGTTATCACTACGTACCGTCTGAACCAACTTTCCAAATTGGCAATGAGACATGGCACAAAAATTTCGAATAAGACTTGCAACCTCAGATTTTGAAGACATCAAGTATGTCCAAACATAACGTGAATAATCATCAACTAATGTTAAGAAGTAAACTGCACCAGATGACGATGGCGGTTTATAGGGTCCCCAAACATCAGCATAAACTAAAGCAAAAAATATGAAGCTTTATTAGAACTTGTTGAAAAAGAGTTACGGGTTTGTTTAGCCCGAAAACAAATATCACAACTACTAAAGTCTCCTAAAACACCTGGAGATCTAACACACTCTTTTAAAGAAAATAAAACACTAGCTGAAGGATGTCCAAGACGTTTATGCAATAGATCCGCAGATATCTGATTATCTTGTCGAACCTTGTTGACACGAGAAGCTTGAACTCCCTTGAAATAATACACTCCCTCACGTTCCTCTCCCGTTCCAATCAAAGTCTTTGTAAAACGGTCCTGTAAGAAACAAAACGCGTCGGTAAATATCGCAATACACTTAGTCTGCTTAAGAATTTTCGAAACTGATATCAAGGTGCATGTAAATTTCAGAACATAGAGAACATCAGTCAAGAAATATGTAGAACTTAAATAAAGTGTCCCGATCTTAGTAGCCTGAGATCCTGTTCCGTCCAGAAACATAACAGCCGAGGGAATGATCTCTTTTATGTTTAATAAAATCGAAATATCACCAGTCATATGATGACTAGCACCTGTATCCAAAACAACATCAGTCAAGTTCGGTTTACCCGACATACTCTCCGAAGGTGTAGAAACTATTGAAGATATTTGTGTCTGAAGAAGACTTATAAGTTGAGTGAGCTGACTTGGATCAAGAGAAGTGG
>OVBE01013314.1:0-12801 GCA_900406425.1 Iberis pinnata
GCTTCGGGATTATCATTGAAATCCCGTTTAAGCAGGGGAAGTCGTCGACGAGCTTTTGCAGTGATTTCAAGTTAGATTTTGTAGGTGCAAGGCCCGTCAGGTCGTCATCTGGAGCAGCCCAGTTTCCCTGGGGAACTCGTTCATCAAGGTCAGCCTCTACCTCGTCAACTTGTAGGTCGTCGCGAGAAGCAGAAGATTCAGCAAGATTGGTACGAGATGAAGACATAATTACCGACCTAATTACGTTAACCGCCGAGCTGAGATTCTAGAGAGAGAAAGAAGAGAGAAGGGAGAGCGATTTCTACCTGCAAAAGGAATTCTGAAACTTGAAGTTCAGATATGAAGTGGTGAAGGGGTATTTATACTTTGGAGAGATGACGGTTATCGAGGCGCGTAATGATTACGCGTGGGAAACTCGAGAGGCGCGACCCTTTAGCTTCCTCNAATGACGGTTACCGAGGCGTGTAATGATTGCGTGTGGGAAACCGAAGCGGTGCGACTCTTTAGCTTTCCCCTACGAAAACGATTCAATAAAGCCTATGANAACTTTATTCAGAAGATCATTCGCCGATTCATAGTTTCATCGCCGGCCTGGGGGGGGACTAACTGTTGATACCAGGTTTATCACCTGTCCTGAAAGCCCATTTCGACTCAAGGCCCAGCTGGACGCCGACATGACGAGGAGAAAGGGCCCTGGAAGATGAGACTTAGATGGGCCGACCTAGCGAGCTGGGCCGTCCAGCTCGTGGCCCATTAGGTTTAATTCATGCAATTAGGGTTTTAAGCTTGTATTCTCCTTATAAATACTCATGTAATCACCCCTTAAAGAGATAGGAAATTCTTCTAAGCTTTGACCCACATAATCTAAGACCTAAACCAATTTGTTAAGTCTTGATTCAACAACAAACTTAAATATCCACCATAAAACCTTAAAATTAAGTAATATCAAACATGCACCAAAACTCGCTCCACAACCACCAAGATATGGTCCTAAAGAACCACTGTCTGGTAGGACAGAAACAAAAAACACTTAAAAGAACATGACACCACTGACCCTGGAACCGCATGCAACCGGTGACGTGACGGTGAATAAGAGACATGCACAACACATGCGGGATCACCACCACAAAAACAGCAACAGAGGCCACCGAAATAAAAATTGAGAATGTGAATGGAAAGAGAATCGAGATGAAGAAACGAAAGCAGAAAACAAAAAAGAAAAGGGGCTCGCTTAGCGCCAGTGGAAGCCGAATGCCAGCGGCAGAGCAAGCTGAGCAATCGAAAAGTCAAATGGCAGAGAGAATCACTAAAAATGCGACTCATTGATACAAGTATCTAATTGTAACTATGACATGTATACAAGATATCTCTCTAATATACCACACAAATAATTGGATTACAACACTCAAACCGTTTGTTACAGTATAACGAGAATACGTATATAAGTAACCATTAGATAAATAACACAATTTGATTTTTACAAAGCTAATTATAAGAAAAAGAAAGTGCATACTCTTGTTTATAGATAGATTTTCTTTTTAGTTATTTAATTTTATGTTAGAAAAAATTCCTGAAAAGTACCCATTGAACATTTACCGAAAAATTACACAAACTTATCCAATTCCATGTTTAGTACACAAACTATTACATATTGTTACTTTAATACATAAAAGTATTAAAGTTTCAAAAAATAACAAATTTATATAAAATTTAAAGAGTTAAGTTATGTTAACTAAATCGTTAAAAACTGGTTAAAAATTGATCAAATGGTTAATTAAATATTGTTAAAAGACCATGGTTGCTCTTAATAAAAAAAGTCTAAAAATAGATTTGGAAAAAGAAACGAAATCGACTAAGAACCCTAAAAAGATCCACCATCTTCCTTCAACCCATCAAGTAAAGGGGTTCTAATTATGTGTTTGTTTCCGAATATTGCTAGTTTTTCTCGTGTTAGTTCTGCTTCAAAGTAGAAAAGGAGTTGGTAATCGTGATTTATCATTTTGGGTCTTTTAAGTTTGTTCATATGGTGAGATGTGGTAGTATGTTTTACAGTGAACAAGTTTCGTTGATAGCATGTTTGTTGATGCTCATGAAAATTTGAAATTTCATACACCCATCCACAAAGAACTTTTACGACATAATGACGATGACAATGTAGAACTTATAAATCATTTCAGTGCCTTAGATTTTGGATTTCTCAATAAATTTCCAATGATTTTTGTTTTGCTCATATATGTTTAATTTTCAAAACATACAGAATGAGAATGAGAAGTTAGAGAAGGATGTTGCAGGATTCCAGAACTGTTTTAGCGAATTAGTTACAATAATTTTGAAGGCGCAGATGTGAACACAATCGCGAAGCTTCTATAATCTGCCAAATAAAAGTGAATTCACATAAGGATGCACTCAGGAAGCTTCGCGAGATTATCAGTGGGAAGGATGATGTAGGATATGGGCACGACGCCCCAGGCCCAACAGGACCAAGCCTATGACCAAGAGATATCAAAGCGCGGCCCATCGAAGTACGTCCCATCGAAGTATGGCCAGTCTTGCCGAATCGTCGAGGTGCGTGGAACCACCGAAGAAACAGTACGCCTAAAACTCCTTATAGCTCGGCGAATAGTGACCTACGAGCCGACTCTCCAGATGAATAGAACGCCTAGTTAACTGCCCGCAATGATGATGAAACAAGTATAATTAAGGAGCAAACCCGAAGCGAAAATAGGTTATAAACTAGAGAGAGAAAACTTTAGAGAGAAGGCAGCCTCGTTATCGACGATCTGAGTTTCTCTACAAGCGCTTCGACGACCTGATCTTCTCTTTAGTGAATCATTTAAAGCGTGTCGGATTTGTCGACGCGCCTCTCACTGTCTAAGTTGTAACCCTCTTTATCAAATACGAACCTAAATCTTTGGATCAACGATCCTAGATTCAACAATTGGCGACTCCACTGGAGACCCATTTGATAAAGAAAAACCTACTCTCAAGACGCACCAAGAACATGGCTACCACAAGCAACATAGACGAGCACGTACACATCGAGGATATTACGCACCTAGACGGTCAAAACGCCGAGACCGCCAATCCGAAGACGCTGATATGACCACAAAATAGAATTCCGGGAGTCCCCACACAAGAAGAGATGAACCGGACGCTAATGCGTCGGCTAGAGGAACAAGAAAACGAGTCTCGTCAACTGAGAAGCAAACTCGAAGCAGTGATGACAGCGAGCTTAAGGAGAGGCAAGCTAGAAGTCCTGAACAGAAACCTCTTCGGGCCAACGAACGTATCGACACCAATCATAGAAACCTAGCAGCATCGGGGTTCGGATCGACGCGAAGACGCAACAACACACCAAAATCTATCCAGCCCAAATGACGAGATAAGGGCACCGAAGGCCCAGCTGCGGGAGATGAGTTCGTTAGTCCATAGAGCGACCAGCTCGGCCCTGGAAATTGAGCGAATCTTAGAAGAAACGCAACAAACCCCCTTCACCAGGAGGATAACCGAGACCAAAATAAAGCATAATGCAAATATAAATTCCTGACGTTGGAAGGAAATGCCTACCTGACTCACTACATGACAGCTTTCACCATCGCGATGGGACGCGCCCAATTCTCTGACGAAGAGCGGGATGCGCCCAATTCTATGACGAAGAGCGGGACGCCGGACTCTGCCAGTTGTTTGTGGAAATCTTAGGTGGCGCCGCACTCTCCTGGTTCTCCCACCTTGAAGTCAGATCCATCGACAACTTCCAGCAGTTGTCGACGGCTTTCGTCAAACATTACTCCATGTTCATGGAGAAGAAAACGTCCACCGCCGACCTATGGTCGCTAAGCCAAGGCCCACGCAGATCCCTTAGGACATTCGTGGAGTGGTACAAAGAAGTGGTTTTGAAGGTAGCAATTTCCGACGAGGCGGCTATCGCTGCATTGAGAAACGCCTTATGGTACGAGTCTAGATTCCATGAAGAGCCACTACTAAATCAACCTCAAACGCTGGAAGACGCCTTGCATAGGGCCAATCTCTTCATCGAGATGGAGGAAGAGAAAGCTGCGATGGCCCGAAAGCACACCAAAGCCTACCATGGGAAATATAAAGAAGAGCAGGTCAAACCTCGTCAATTCTACGAAAGTCACTCAAAACAAGATAAGGGAAAGCGGAACACAAACTACCTCGTCGAAGAGCATAGACCGTCGATACATCAGAGGCGGGACGAAGATAGGAATGCGTACTGCAAATTTCATAACCTATAGGGGCAAAGCACGGCCTACTGTCGGCATCTAAGGGATACACTGCTCAAAAAGTACCATGAGAACCGAGGGTGCGATGGACAGAGACGACCCAACCAGTATCCGCCGTGTAACCAAAGGGAGCGCTCGCAAAACTGCCCTCCGAATCAAGACCGCGAAGGGGGAGGTAGGCCGCAGAGGCAACCGGTTGACGAAGACATGGCCCCGCCACACCAACGCACCAACAACAAGAAGGACGAGGACGTTCCACCCCCATGACGATGGATAAATGAAATCCTGGGCGGACTCAAATGTCGTAGCGACAGCATACGATCTGTCACAAGGACAGACCACTTGGTTCTGAATACAAGAGGCGCGACAATCAGCAAGCAAATGAGACACGAACCAATCCGGTTCACCATCGATGATATCATCAGACTTGATGGCGTGCAAAAGGATTTCATCCTCATCGAACTCGTCATCGGAGGCTGCGAAGTGACGCGAATCCTTGTCGACATTGGCAGCTCTGTTGACATTATCTTTAAGAGCACCTTCTAGAAAATAGAGATCGGCGAGGAGGCGATCAAGAGAACCACGCAGTCGCTCACCGGCTTTAGCGGCGACTCAGTCGAAACCGTCGGAACTATCAAACTCCCGGTTCGAGCTGGAGGAAGCATCACCACGACCAAATTTCAGGTAGTCGACGAACATCCCATCTTTAACGCTATCCTGGGAACCCCGTGGCTCTTAGCAACCAAAGCAGCAGTCTCGATCTTCCAGCAATGCGTTAAAATCCCGACAGTGAGAGGAACGGCCACACCCAGGAGCAACCTAAGAGCGGCAAGAATGTTTTTCATCACCGAGCATAAGGCTCGTAAAAGCGCTGAGCTATAGCAACTATAGCTGGGACACGCCGGAAGAACCGAAGTCCCTAGAGAGCGAGAGGATCCGCATTGCAAGACTATTGAACAAGTAAACATAGACGCACAAAGCCCCGATCGGTGCTTAGGGGTCGGCCATGAGCTTGACGAGGCAATAAGGGCCAAGCTAATCGTCTTCCTAAAAAAAACTCTGACTTCTTTGTCTGGTCACTCGAATCCATGATAGGCATTGATCCCAGTATAACGTGCCACGAGCTGAACGTCGACCGGACATTCAAGCGAATTAGACAAAAACGCCGCAAACTGGGTCAAGAACGAGCATAGGCGGTGAACAACGAGGTAGAAAAGCTACTGCGCACTGGATCCATTACCAAAGTCAAATACCCGAAGTGGATGGCAAACCCCGTCGTGGTAAAAAAGAAGAACGGAAAATGGCGGGTCTGCACGACTTCACGGATCTGAACAAGGCTTGCCAAAAGACAGCTACCCGCTACCACATATATACCGCCTCGTCGAAGCGACCGCCGAAAACGAGCTACTGTCATTTATGGACGCCTTTTCGGGCTACAACCAAATAGCGATGCACCCCGACGATAGAGAAAAAACAGCCTTCATCACAGATAATGGGACGTAATGCTACCGCATCATGCCATTTGGATTAAAAAACGCAGGCGCGACATATCAAAGACTGGTCAACCGAATGTTCGCCGATCTGCTAGGAACATTGATGGAGGTGTACATTAACGACATGCTCGTCAAGTCCTTATCCAAGATGGACCATATCGAGCACCTGCGCTCCTGTTTCGCCATCCTTAACCAATACGAGATGATGCTCAACCCCACCAAGTGTACGTTCGGCGTTAGCTCAGGCGAGTTCCTCGGCTACATCGTCACCCAAAGAGGGATAAAAGAGAATCCAGGCCAGATCAAGGCTCTGATCCACCTTCCTTCACCGGATGTTTCGCAGCACTCAACAGGTTCATCTTAAGATCGACCGACAGATAAATACAAGAGGTTCGACGGGAACGATAAATGCGAGCAAGCATTCAAGGAGTTAAAAGAGTATCTATATATGCCGCCCATATTGGCGAAGCCCAAAGATGGAAAAACCCTGTACCTCTACATATCTGTATCTACGACGGCAGTCAGCGGCGTGCTCGTCAGAGAGGATCACAGCAAACAGCATCCAAAATTCTACACTAGCACGACCATCGATGGTGTGGAGATCTGATCCCCACTTTAGAGAAGTTGGCCTACGCCATCGTTATCGCCGCATGGAAACTGCGACCCTACTTTCAGTCGCACACTATCGCGGTCTTGACCGCCCAACCTCTGCGCGCCATATTGCACAGCCCAAGCTAGTCGGGAAGAATGGCAAAATGGGTTATCGAACTCAACGAATATGATATTGACTTCAAAGCCCGGACAAGTGCGAAATCTCAAGTACTGGCGGATTTCATCACCGAGCTTCCACTAGAGTTGATCAAAGGTGCCGAAGCACTCTAGATATGGATGTTGCACGTTGATGGTTCCTCTTTTTCAGGAGAATCAGAGGTCAGAATACGCCTGGAATCCCCGGAAGGCGAGATTCTAGAACAGTCTTGTCGTTTCAGTTTTAATGCGTCAAACAATGAAGAAGAGTATAAGGCGATCATAACAGGGCTCAAACTGGCTAAAGGCATTAGGGCGACGCAGATCCGGGCATTTTGCGACTCACAGCTAGTCGCAAGTCAATTCGCAGGAGATTATGAAGCAAAGAGTGAGAGAATGGACGCATATCTTTGCGTTGTCCAACACCTAGCAAGAGAACTAGAGTATTTCAAGATCCTCAAAATCTCGAGAAGTGAGAATATAATAGCAGACGCACTAGCCACCATAGCCTCCATAAGCGATTCCAGTCTACACCGCACCATCCTGGTCGAAGAGATCCAGAAGCCCAACATAAGTCTTGACCTCGTCCACTTCATCAACAACCATGACATTGCAGAAGACAACGTCGAATTCGGGGCAGACCACAAAGCTCCCACTACCGACTGGCGCGACGAGATCAAGCTTTATATAGCAGACGGTCACCAACCCAATGACAAAATGGGCAGCGCGGCGACTTAAGGCCAAGGCTACTCACTATCTGATGATGGACGGACACCTGCTGCGACAAGACTCCACCAACATCTTGCTGACCCGCTCCATCCCCGAAGAAATAGAGCGCATCATCCACGAAACACACGAAGGTGCGGGTAGCAACCACTCTAGCGGATGGGCCCTGGCATTGAAGATCAAGAAGCATGACCATTTATGGCCTACCATGATAGCTGGCTGCCACAAGTACGCCCTCAAATGCGAACAATGACAACGTCACGCCCCAACGTCCATCAACCAACGGAACTCCTGCGCAGCTCGGCATCCCCCTACAATTTTATGCGGTGGGCAATGGATATCGTCGGGCCAATGCCCTTGTCACGTGGTAGGAAATTCCTCGTCGTCATGACGGACTACTTTACCAAGTGGGTCGAAGCCAAGTCTTATGCCGAAATACACGACACCCAAGTGAAGAACTTCGTCTGGAAATACATTATATGCAAGCATGGACTACCTTACGAGATTGTCACAGATAATGGAACGCAGTTCTGCTCCCACCAGTTCGAAAATTTTAGCACAAAATGGAGGATCCGACTCAGCCATTCAACACCGCGGTACCCTCAAGGAAACGGCCAAGCCGAAGCAAAAGACAAGACCATCATCGACGGTATAAAAAAGAGATTGGAGAAGAAGAAGGGTCTCTGGGCCGACGAGCTGGATAGAGTGTTGTGGTCGCATCGAACAACGCCGAGAAGAGCGATGAACCAGACCCCCTTCTCCCTGGCTCATGGCATCGAAGCCATGGTGCCTTCCGAAGTCAACGTCTACAGTCTTAGAAGACTAAAGCTCCTTGAGAACAACGACTTTAACGATGCAATGCTGCATGATCGTCTCGACGAAGTAGAAGAATGCCGCGACAGAGCTCTCTTATGCATCCAAAATTACCAGCAAGCCGCGACACGTTACTACAACAAGAACGTCAATGTGCGATAAGTCGGTGAAGGGGACTTAGTCCTACGCCATGTCTTCGACAACACAAAGGAGTACAGAGCAGGCAAGCTCGGCGTGAAATGGGAAGGCCCTTACCAAGTCAAAAAAATCATCAAACCAGGCGTCTACCAGCTAGCCGACCTAGATAGAACAATGCAACCATGCTCCTAGAATGCGCGCCACCTCAAGCTCTACCACTACTAACTGAGGTATGAACACACCATGAACTACGAATGGCTTGATCCCTCTATAATGGGTACGTAGGCAGCCCGAAATAAGGGTCCAGTTCCTTTTCTTACCGGNAGACGCCCTCATTACCCTCCATTATTCAATAATAATTCCAGTTCATATCAGACTTTTCGCAAAAAAAAAATTCAAGCTCAGTCTTGCCGATGCAACCCTCGTAAAAACAAGCAAAAGCCAAGACAACACTCGCGGAAACAAACAAAAGCCAAGCCCAGCCTCTCTAAGGCAACCCTCGTAAAAATAAGCAAAAGCCAAGACAACACTCGCGAAAACAAACGAAAGCCAAGCTCAGCCTCGCCGAGGCAACCCTCGTAAAATCGAATATATCTACATAAGCCGAGCCCAGACTTGCAGTGATGTTCATATCTGGCTCGCAGTGATGTTCTAGCTAAACAATAACTATAGAAAATAAGGAACAATTATGCAATAATACTTGCACCCAAAAAGCCGAGCAATAGACTCGCATTTTCCAGCGTGCGACGATCACCTCATAAGCCGAGCCCAGACTTGCAAGATCGTCGACGATCTGGAATATACAGGATAAGCCGAGGCTAACGCAACCTCTCACCTACATAAACAAGACGCAACTGACAGAATAAAATAGAAGTACGACAGAAAACGCGACGAGCCTAAAACGGGAAAATATCATTAATTCTAGAAGAGTTTTTACAAGCCACGACAGCGGCCAACACAAGAAGAGATTACATATAAAATATAAAGAAAAAGAGATAAGAGAAAAGGTCCTAAAGGGCCGCACTAAGCAACATTGTCGTCTGCCCCACCAGCATTCGCGCCAGCGTCATTCGCCCAGCAGGCTGAACTGACAAATCTTGATCATCAACGGGTTGAACAACTTCTTCCAGATGCCTCGACAGGCCCGCGAGGTTCTCAGCAGAAAGGTCGACAATTTCGATCAACTTTCTAGCCTCTTCCTTTGCCTTAAGCTGCTTGACGAGGGACTCGCAAAGAACATCAGGAAACGCGCTGCCAAAGCCGACCACCATATTGAAAAGCTCATTGGCCTTCGTATAACATGCAATGGCCTCATCCAGGGGACAAGCCTCGCGTATCTCGTCCAAATTCCTGCGCACCTTATCGAACCGCGCGTCGATAGATGAGGCCCAAGCCTTCTCAGCTTCCGCAACCGCCTCTCTGACCTGAAGGTCATGTTTCTTGAGCACGTGCGACCTCTCCTTATTCACGTCATCGTATCGAGTTGCCAATACGCGGTTCTCATTGCTAAGCCTCTTTAATTCACACTCGAGCTCTTCATTACGGGCAGCAAGCTCATCCCTCTCGACCTTCGTGGCTTTGCACTCGGCCTCAGTAACTTTCGTTATTGCATTTGCTCTTTCAGCCAGCGATAATGCATTATGCGCTTGCGCATCGAGTGTTTGGCCGACCGCAGCAAAACCTTTGGCCTCTGCTTCTCGCCTTGATATAGCGCATGTACTTATCCGCGTTCTCACGGGAAGCGAGTGGCCTCACGGGCCAATCGTACCTTCAACTTGAACCACCTGAACATGTGGTTCGCCAACTCTCCAGTCTGCACAACACCGCAAATTAGTACAAGTCGACAAAGAAATAATTATGCGAGGAGTCTTACCCTAATATAGGATGCGGAGAAGTCGTTGAACATCTCGTTCGATCTATTGTGTGTGCCCGACTAGTCGAAGGAACCTAGAGGAATCAACTGACTTACTAGCTCCCCGCAAGCAATGGGATCCTCGTGCATCCTAAGCATGTCATCATAATTAAAACTAAAAGGGAGCTTCTCAGCATTCTCCAAATAGTGCGACTTACCACCCCGTGTTATAGCCTCTTCATCCCCGTCCTCAAAGCCACTTCCCTCCTCTGCGTCTCTGGACTCTTCACTTTCTTGCGTTTCAACCTGAACGATCGAACAATATTCCACTTGATGCTCGTCGATGACTATCTTGGTGTTCGCAACTAGAGCCGCATCGCCTGGTACCTCTCTCACCAGAGGAGCGTCGATAGGCTCCTTGATTATCAGCTTCGCATTAAAAGCCTTTTTCTGCGCTCTCACCTCTTCGGTCGCAGTCCTCTTCCTCTTGGGAGAGGCTTGAAGAACTCTTTTTCTGGCTGACTTCTTAGAAAGGTTGGCCGCGACAGACGCCTTAGCAGGCTTCCCCTTTTCTATCGCGGCCTCAGCCACCGCATCGTCACCAGTTTCGATTACCTCAGGGACTTCAACTGATCACAACAACTTTGCCACAGCTTCGACCTGTTTCTTTAGAGCCACAGCTCTCAACTCATCGACAAATGATGATGCCATGTTCGTCGGACGAGGTATGGGGCAACGATCCTAATCAACTAAAAACAAGAAAAGAGAGAAGAACAAATTAGCAATGATGAAGGATAAACAGTAGTAATAGACGCAATAAAAGGACGCACCTCTAGAAAAGATCAACCGATGCTCGTTGATTTTCTTGCGGGTGATGTCCTTCTATTGCGTCAACCCTAAGGCTTGTATCTTCCTGATGTTATCGAAAAAGCCGGGGGAAAACTTCTTGATGGGCAGGGGACGATCTGCAATGAACGACGAACTGGTTAGTGCGAACCGAATAAAGCAAGAAGGTAACACGAAGCTCTACCAATACGCATGTTCCATCTCATGGAATAATCATAGGCGCATGATGGGGCGGACGCCTCGTTGACCTTCACGAAGAACCATCAGCGCTGCCAATCCCATACCTTCCTTAGTACCTCACCGAAGACCTTGTATTGATTCTTTCATGAAACGTAGAACATCCCCGTCAGGTAACGAACCTTGTTAACCACCCTCGTACTGGGAGATAATCGTGTCGCATCTGCAAAAAACTTCCCACAGACGTTGACCCCAACCTCCGCGGCTAAGACCAGTATCCCAACCAATGTGCGAAATGACGCGACTGTATTATGGGAGATACTCATCCTACGACGCGTACAGTAGGCGATGAAGACCTTCAGGAGAGGGAACCAAAAACAAGCGCCGCTAAAGTAATCCTCGAACACCGCGAAGTAGCCTAATGTACACGTCGTAGGATGAGTATCTCCCGACCCCATTCATCTCGTCGATATCCACAGGAGGAGCAGCAGCCGAACCTTCCCCATCTCGCCGAGGGACAAACAACTCTAAGTGGGGATCACGACATCTCGCATCCACCCCCACTTGAAGGGATTTCTCTCGAAATTCGCGGCTCAACGCGTCTCTCCGCAAGTACCCTCGTCCTCACATTGAGAGGGATCATATCGATCGGGTCGTCTTGCACGATATCAATTTGGACCCTTTGCCTCGCCAATAGTGGAATCGTATCGATGGGATCTGAAGGAGACGACCTCTGGTTTGTAGTTTGGTTTCGCCGCTCTGATGGTTCTCCTTCAGATTTCTTGGCCCTAACTTCACCCGACGACGTGCTAGTCGTAGGATCGGATTGACGAGGTGACTCGCCCTCAAAGGATTCGGTCCGGAGATTCGATGATGCTTCTTCAGACGTGCTAGTACCACTACCCATCTCAAGATTCATAAGGTCGCAGCCCATCGCGTTGATATAAGAAAAATAATCAAAAACTAGAGAGAGAAAGTAGAGAGAAGGGAGAGAAAAGAAGATACCTTGGTCAAGGATGCGAAGTGAAAATAATGAAAAAGCCAAGGGGTATATATAGACAAGTGACCATAAGTCGACGCATCCCAGGTAAGTTTGACCGGGAGACGAAGAAACAATCAAAGGAGGTGACCGGCAGACAAACCGACGACAGGACAGGTGACCGAGAAGCTTTTTTCATCACATTCAGAACTAGGATATCAGGTACAAAACAGAGAGAAACTTGAAGCTGCAACATATAGGGTTTTTTTTTTTCTTAATAATGTATTTGGTCATGAGGAGCTGCATTATTGTTCTTCAGTCTCTAAAAAACGTGTTCATTTGAAGATTTTACTAAATCAGTTTTGAGACAATAAGGGTGACATTATTATTTTTTTTTTTTATAATTTTTAGTTAATCGGATGATTAATTTTTAACTAACTTTTTAACAGTTTGGTTAACAAAAGTTGACTTTGTTAAATTTTATGAGATAAATTTACGATTTTTGAAATTTTTTATATTAAGTAACAATATGTAATAGTTTACATACTAAGGTAGTGAATGGTGCACATGTGTGGTGCGTTTTTCATTTAGTATATTCCCAAAAACGCATTTAAGTCTCCAATCAGAAGTTTTATGTTTATATTTGCGTTTTTTTTTTTTAACAAAAAAGCAAAGTGCGGTTTTCTAAATTAACATGAAACAGTGAAAAACGCACTTATATTCTTCCCTTGGCAAATTATGAGCGGTACATATAAATCGCACTCTATTTTTTTTTTTTTTTTTTTC
>OVBE01013315.1:0-12800 GCA_900406425.1 Iberis pinnata
AGAAAGTGACAAGAAATGTTATGTAAAAATCCTAAAATTCAAGTGTTATCACCAAGCTTGTTTGCAACCGATAGTAGTATAAGACTCACACTTGCTCCAAGGTCACATAAGCTCTTTTCAAATTCAAGAGGTCCCAGAGTGCAAGGGAGAGTGAAACTTCCCGGATCTTCGAGCTTTTTAGGATTTACTTCCCTTGGGTTTCATTATTTGCATCAAGCTCATGTGTAAGCTCCACTATACTTTGTAGACCATCAATTTTCCCCTTGATTATGTCCTTCAAAGTCTTATTATTTTGAGGGTTTTCCAAGAATGCTTCAATGTTTGACATTACCGTTTTCACCTCTTTTATTTGTTCTTCAAATTGAGCCATATACTTTTTAATCAATTCATTCTTGAACCTTCTAGGAAATGGTAGTTTATGCTCATAAGGTGTAGGTTCAAACACTGGTGCCTTGCATGTAGAATTTGTTTCTTAATTTATTGGATATATTTCCTTTACTTTTAGAATATTCAATTTCCTTGTGGCAGTTGCCTCTTTGGAGTTCATCTTATTTTCAATAGGTATAGACAAACTCTCGCCGTCTTTTAAATAATTGATCATGCAATACAGTCAGATTCAATTGTTCACAAGCATTCAAGACAATACTCTCACAAGCAAGAACATTCATTCATCTAGACTAGATCCAAATTATAAACCAAATCTCTTTGGTTTATCAGTATAATATCAATAAACTAGTTAGGTACTCTAATTCATGCATTAATAACAAGTCTAGACTAAGAACCTAACCATTGTAATCCCCTTATGATAAATCTAACAATCAAACCCTATTAGAAAAGAACGAAAAGAAATAAAAAAAGAAATGAGAAAGGGGTAAAAAGGATCAGGACCGGAAGTCGGTTGATGCTCTGTTTGGTATAGGCATTTCGATAGAAGAGGTACTTGAGTAAATTGATTGATATACCATAGGTAAAAATGCATGTATCCGAACTTAATTGAATTTAAAGAGCTGGTTGATATGATTTGATACTTGATTGTTCTGGGATTTAGAGTAGGAAACAGGTTATTAGTTTAGTGGTGGTAAACAGTTCAGTCTAAGTAGTTGTTTGAGATTGGTGTTTTTTTATTTGAAACTATGCTTATGGTTTTTGAGATATTGTGAGTTTATGTGTGGTTCATTTCAAACCTCTTCTCCAGATTGAATCTTGCTTTACTTAAGGACAAACAAAGATCTAAGCCTGGGGGAGTTGATATTACTCGGTTTTAATGCATAATAATGGGCATTTATGTTTGCTATTATGCATTATTCCGAGTGTTTTTATTGCATATTTGGTAAATTTTCAGAATTCTAGGTGTTCGGATCGTGTTAGAGCAAAATGATGCATTTTAGAAGCTTTCAGAAGTTGCAGACAGAAGTGCTCGATCAAGCACGTTATGGGATCGATCGAGCAAGTATATCACAAGATGCACGATTGGGAAAAAGTCCCTGGAAATTTTCGGAGATCAAGATTGATCGGGAAAAGAAGAAAGGATCATGTTGTCTTATGATATGCTCGATCGGGCAACCATGTGCCCGATCGAGCACATCCTCTGAGAAGAATATGCAATTTTCCAAATTTGCAATCAAGTCCTCAAGCTTATCAATTTTTCCTAATTTTAATTATTTTCCTTTTTAGCCTATAAATACACTATATTATAGGTTTTTAGAACTAAGTTTTATTTAAATTTTGAGAGAATTACTGAGGGAGAGGAGATTCAAACTGTATTTGGAGAAGATTCTTATTGTATATCTATTCTATTTCTACTATGTGTTCTATAATGATATTGATTTGTGATTGCATGTCAATGTTTGAGTAGTTCACTAGTTAAGTTTTAGGGTTTCCCATGGAAATCAGGGTTTGATTGTTAGATTTATCATAAGGGGATTACAATTGTTAGGTTCTTAGTCTAGACTTGTCATTGATATTAGACTGATAAACACAAAGAGATTTGGTTTAGAAGTTGGATCTAGTCTAGATGAATGATTGTTCTTGCTTGCGAGAGTATTGAACTATATTGCATGATCAATTATTTAAAAGATGGCGAGAGTTTGTCTCTGATTATTTGAGCATAGGGTTTTAATACTCTGAGAGAAGATTAATCCATATTTGTCTTTCATGTTGAGAACTATTTTCAAAGAAAATCCCTGAATGATAAATTGACTTTTAATCCTAATTACATGTAGTTTCTCTGATGCATGACGCTTTTATTTCATAGTTTAAACCATTTTTAATTTACCGTTTTAATACAATCAACCTTATTATTTCTGCTTTAGCTTGATTTGAACTGAAACTGAATCGAGTACTTTCTGGTCTCTGTGGATTCGATACCCTATACTTTGCTATATTGAACTGTTCTCTGCACTATTAGTTTAGGATTAAATTCTTAACCTATCAGTCTACCCCCCCCCCCTCCAAACTTGGTAGTCATTGTCCTCAATGAGAGAGTGTGGAAGTTCCTCATCGTGATGCCAGATGGAGATAGCATTAACATATTCTTTTTGGCTAGATTGTGAACCTTCTTGTAGTTATCTTGTTGGTCGCTTTGAAGAAGAAGTGATTTGAGCAATTTGGTTGTCAAGGACCTTTAGATGAGAGTAGACGCCGTCAAATTGTGCAACTTTGGTGTCTAAGGCTTTCAAACGAGAGGTAATGCCTTCAATCTTGGTGTTAAGATCACTAGTCTTGGCACTGATTTCTTTCTTAAATACTCCAAATTCGATGGCATTCTTCCCCTAACCCTCATAAATTTTTCGCAACAATTGATTTGTTTGGTCTTGAGCATTGGAAGAGGAAGAAATTCCATGAAAATTTTGTTGAGGAGCTTGAGAGTTAGAGAAACTTGGTTGGTTGGTGAAGTATTGATGCTTTGGTTGGAACCCTCCTTGATTTTTGAACTGAGGCTTTTGTTGAAAACCGCCTTGTTGTTATTGCTTCAGAGGATAGAATTGATCTTGTGGATTAGCAACATTGTTGCTGTGATATGAGAGCTTTCGATGCTGTTGGCAGTTGTTGTAGTCGTGAATGTAACCTTGATTATCCGCATAAGCTAATTCCTCCTGGGTATCTTCTTGTACATCACCAACAAAGTTGACAACTCCTTGTTTAGAAAGGATGAACTTGTCTAACTTGTCTTCAAGAAATTTCGGATCGTTCTTATAGCTACTATCTCCTCCAACGCCTCTATCTGAACGATCGTATTCCTCCTCGTGGTTACTATTACTCTGAGCTAGATTCTCAACTAGTAAAAAGCCATCAGTCTCAGTCTGATTAAAGAATCTCCCTTGACTATCAGTGTCAAGCATCAATCTGTACTTAGGAGCAAGGCCTCTGTATAATGTGCTAACAAGGCTCTCTCCAAAGAAACCATGATGCGGGCATTGGAGAGTGTACCCTTTAAAACGTTCCCATGCTTCCCAAAAAGATTCAGTCCCCTTCTGCACAAAACCCAAAATCTCATTTCAAAGTCATGCGGTTTTTGATGTTGAGAAGAACTTGGTTAGAAACGCTTTCTTACAAGTGTCCCAAGTATCAACCAAAGCAGTGAGAACATTCTTCTCCTAGGAATGTGCTTTGTCTCCCCAAGAAAATGGAAACAATCAAAGCTTAAAAGCATCTTCATTCACACTATTTATCTTGACAGTGATGCATAACATATCAAAATTTTCCAAATGATCCAAAGGATCCTCCATTGGCAAGCGATGAAATTTTTTGGATTGAACCATGTTGATGAGACTGGATTTGATTTTGAAGTTGTTGTTGGCAATTGGGGACGGACAAACGCCGGTCCGTTGTGCATAAGCATTTGGGGCATCATTTGCACCAATGGTTTGAGCATGTGGTGGTGGGTTATTGTTATTGTGTTCCATCTCCAAGTCCAATCGTCTAAGATGAGCAAGACGCTCTTGTTCTTGTTGTTCCCGAGTATGTTGTCTTTCAAGTGCGCGAATATCTTCCACTAGTGGAATGAGATTGGTTGTTCCTCTACTTCTCAGGTTCATAGATCTGAAGATGCACAAACAAAAAGAGTAGAGGAGTTAGCAAAGTAACAGAAATTGGGCTTAGTCCCAAAAAAAATTCAAAGTATTAATGATTAAAATCAATTATGAAATGGCAACGGCGCCAATTTGATAAACAAGAATTTGTGAATCCTATATCTAGCAAATACCTTAAGTACTCACGTCATTACATCACTTAAGGATCAATCCCATTCATGAAATTTCAACACACTAGTCCTATTAGAATCATATTTAGTCTAAGCCATTAAGATTGATTGGTTTTAGAACTTTTAATCATGTAAACTTCCAAAAGTCAACAATAGTCACCAGTTCAAAAGTCAACAAGATTAAACAAAGTCAACAAAAGATTAAACATGAAATTAACAATAAAAAGCTAAGCAAATGGGCAAAGGTTATTGATTCAAGTGATTGATCAACTTACTATGATGTCCTATATTATCATTTAATGTTCGTCTTTGGCCTAGGATTCCCCTAATTAGACTAATCCACTCTCATGGCCTAAACATGGAATTAAAATAATCTCTTGGATAATCAAACAATTATGAATCATTAAGTTCTAATCCATCTTATGCCACTAAACTAACTAACACAATCTCCTGGCTAGGTCTTATTTAGCAAACAATAGTTGGTTGGGAAATTTCATCGAACACCTTCCAGGCACAATTTTCCCTCTCATCTTAACTTGAGTGATCAAATCAAATCTAGCCTTAAGAACACCTATTGAGTGAATATCTAAACTATTTAAGTCCTAAACATCAAATTTCATCTTCCAAACATCCTAATCTACCTAACTCATTTTCTCAAAAGGAACTACTCACTAATTATTGAGAAAACACAAGATCTAAGGTTAGAGATGTGTTGAATCATAATTATAAGTAGATTTGAGAAGAAAAGAAGCAATCAAAGTTAAGATATTCAAACTCAAATTAGCATAAGATTCAAAGGATTACAAATTGTTCTTAGAGAAAAATAAAGCTTAAGTTATGAAATTAGGTTTTTCAACCTTAAATAGTATTCATTAATGTGTCTTGGGTTAACCCACAAATAGAAATTGGCTAAAGCTTGGTCAACACTTGATTTTTGACTTTTTCAGACGAATATCGGCCAAAACGTCCAATACAAGCACTCAGTATCGCCTCTTCATGAAATGTATAGGCCACCTTAACCGATACACTTTGGTTGATACTGATGTATCGGTTCTTGTGTATCGGTTATCCTTAACTGGTATGTTTTGCTCTTTTCTTGCATCGACTGGACCAACCCGATACCAGCATATCAACCAACTGTATCGGTTGATCTTGGTCGATATTGTCTCTTCAGGACATGTATTGGCTGCTCCAACTGATACATGTGGTCGATACTTCCTCCTAACCCTCTTCCTTGCTCCTTTTTGACCTTTTTTGACCGGTTTGATTCCAATTCGGCTCTGCACATCTTAAACACTTGAAATATACAATGATATGCAAAATGCAACCTATATGGGTCTAAATGCAAGTTAAAAAACCTAGAATGCAATAAAAATCGATGTCAAAAAGTCCTAAAAAGCAAAGATATCAGGAGGCTCCGTTAAACGTGCACTACTAACTGACACTCCACCTGCCAAACGTGGACGGCTTACGAAGGGATCTGATGAACTAGTTCCAATGAGTCAAGACGTAGGGTTCTCAACCCCGACTGAAGCAATGGAATTGGTAGAAGATGTTGAACTAGTTGCGCATGTAGAGGCAATGGAGGCAAGTTTGGGTAAAATAAATTGTCCAGCTAAACAAACGGATCACAGTCCATTCAATCTTGGAATTGAATTTCCTTTGATCGAATGGGAGATATTTCTTGATGAGATAGCGCTTCGTGGGTACGACAAACAATTTTGGGCTATGTTATTGGAAGATACGTTTGGCGGTTCAAACACATTAAATATAATGTGTACGCTAGATAATGGTATGTAAGGTGATGTGTCTACGCAAGAGAGTATAGGTGAACGCAGGAGAGTATAGGTGAAGCATTTGGTAGTCGAAGTAATGAGGATGGAGGATGTTTGGGGTCCAATGATGAGGACATCACGCCTATGTATGACGATTCAACAGTTAATGCTAGCATTATACCGGACTTAGATTTGGATTTTTGATTCAAAGGGTGGAGATATTGAGGTTGGTATGCAGTTTAATTGTAAAAGCGACTGCCAAATAGCTCTAACGATCATAGCAATTAAGGGCATGTTTCGGTTTGGATCAGTTAGGTTGAACTTCCATAGCGCCTTAGTGTTGCACGTCAATTGTGGTTAAGCTGGGTGTCAGAATGTATGATAGAGTCTTGGAGTGTTTCCTAGTGGTAGGGTATCATCGTGTTGGACAGAGCGATCATTGGCGGGTTAAGATCGCTTGGTCGAGGCGCTGGGTGATCACCTTAGCCTGATATGAGAGCGCCTTTGTTCGATTCGTAGATTCTTTTTCCATTATGTCAAGTCAATCGATAAGAGATTGGTTCAGGGAGTCTTGCATTTTACCATACATGGATTGCTTGGTTTGGCAGAGCGCCTCGATCATGCTGGGGTATTTCTACAACTTAGGCGGCTATTCTTCGAGAATGAACATCATGGATATGGTTGTGATTCTCTTTTTTGCGTAACAAAATCTAAAACTCCCGAAAAACTGCGCCAACTTGTGGATGTTAAAATCCACAAAAAATTGTAAATAATATTATGGGAATTCATAAAATTTTGTCTAGTAAGAAACAATCACAACACAAAATCCAATTGATCAAAAATGATTTATTATATTGATTTATATGATGCTTTAAAGCTAAAGCTACATATAAACTCTTTGTAAAAAAGTTAGAAAAGAATCCTCTCTCATTATGACATCTCTCTCAATTTATATTGTTTCACTTTCTTCGAATTCCTGCTGTGGTTTCCGGATATCTCGGGTTGCAGTTCTGAAATTCCCGTTGCAGCTTCCGGATATCTTGGGTTGCAGTTCCGATATTCCGCTTATCTTGAACTTTCACGACTTACGACTTCGACATATTATCCAAGAATCTCAGAGCGGTTACGACTCGGTCTCGCGTCCACCTGCGTCATAGTAAATACTGATTACTCAAGCGTTCTCTACTTTTCCCTAGGTAGAATATCTTCTCGATGAATCCTACTGGGATCATTGTGCACTGAGCATTCTGCATCGTAACTTCTTTGAATAAGACGAAATCTTGCTGAGAGGATTTTGACACCTACAATATTAATTTTATGTAGTTTTGAAAAAAAATATTTGAGATAAATGTGTTATAATTTTGTCTACTGCATAGGCCTATGCGTTCGAATATTCGTTTCGCTATATTATGAGTTTTTCGAATTTTGAGTCATTTGAATATAAAAATCAAAATATGTTTTACTAATATTTCGTAATATAAATATGTCTAGTTATACATTTATATATTTAATATTGTCTTTTGTAAAGTTCTATTAGTTTGGGTATTTCGGTTCAACGTCTAAAATTTTGGTTTGATTCGATTCTGATACCAGTTATTTGGATAATAGATTTTGATATTCATTATGGTAACTTTTTAATTCGGTTCTAATGCGGAATCAAATATTTTTTCGGTTCGATTTAGTTCTTGTATACCAGATATTTTTTATACTTATTTTTACGTACTGTAATATCTTTAATAGTTCTGATTTTTCATGTAAAAAAAAAAAAGTTTGTTTAAAAAAGTACTTGTGTTTTTGTGGTGAAATGCATCATATAACTTACATATTCATTGAAGTGCGTTTTTTACATTTCTCTTAAGAGAAACAAAACGCCATGTTGGAGTCAGAACACCCTCAGCATAATCTCTTCTTAGCTAGTATCATCCCAAAAAGTCGATGTCGACATACTGAACACGAAAAGATTGACTGAGCAAGTTATCTACCTGAGTGTACTGAGAGGGTAATTGAATACCCATCACATAGTTAGACAGCTAGATCCAAACAGTTCCGTGTTTGAAGGGATTCGCCGAGAAGGTAGGAGAAAAGAAAGGGCAACTTACTGATGACTCTAAATTTTCATGGATTTTACATATCAATTAGCATCAATTATGAGGTCTTTAGGTGTGCATACATCACATTTATAGTTGATTTTAGTAAGTTTGTGATTTTTAGGACTTTTGCATTAGAATTTGCATATGCACGCATTTTGGAGATTTTTCAGGACTTTCAAGAGTTTTCGGGAAGGATTTGTGAGATTTCAGAAAAGCAGCACTTAACATGGAATGGAGCAGCACTTAGCGTGAAATGGACTGGCACCAAAACTGGATCTATCTCCTCACTCATATCGATCTCACTACCTCACTCAGATCGATCTCACTAAGCTTCACACTGCAACATCTAGATCGATCTCAGTTCACTCATGAATCGATCCAGGTCGATCTCACCTTGTCCTAGCACACCTCTAGATCGATCCCACACTCACCTGGATCGATCTCTCTCTATCTCTCTCGGGACAACTTGTGAAAATTCTGAAGAAGCAAAGGAAGTGCATGAAACGGGAACTGAGCTAAGTTTGGATCTATCACAACATGAAGATTGGATTGAACTCTCTTGACAACATGATGCCTGGATCGATCCTAGCACCTTGCCTGGATCGATCTCAGGTACTTTACTTCAGGATTGTTCCCACTCTCAAACGCATCTCAACTTAGATCGATCTTGATGCTTACGTCCAAGCTCCCAACACTTTAGATCGATAAAGCACCTGCTCAAGCTCCGACCCGACCAACTCAATTCCGGATAGCACCTGAACCAAGACCCAAGATCCAAGACAATGATTAGCTTTTGGAATACACAAACTCGAGAGCGCTGGTATGCACCTACCCAAGGTAAACTCAAATGCAATATCCATGGATCATGGTTCCATCGCAATGCAATAATAGGTGGTTCATGGATTTTGTACGGCCTCCTACCATGCTCGAGATGCTTTCTCGCCCGTAAGTTGTAGATTCGACGCCGAACTCAAGTGTATCCTTTGGGAATTAACAAGTTTAACAAACTTAAGACTCAACCACATTGAAATTTGGTCCGACTATGCGAAGGTGATTGAAGCGATTCACAACCCCTCTCGCTAGCCCAAGTATAGAACCTTGTTGCAACAAATTATTGAAGTCTCGGCGCGGCTCTCTTCATGCTCCTTTCACTCTTGCCTGCCCCATACAAACACACTGCCTAGAGATATTGCAAAGAGTGTGACGAAATACTCCTTATATGAGTATGACTTACATAGCATCTCAAGACCTTGCATGGATGATTTCACGCATCTGTATAGAAGCTTCCTCACCATCACAATCGGTCCAAAAGAATTCTCAACAACATCTAAATTATTTTATTTGTTTTTGAAACATTAATTTGTAACCTCTTTTTAATCAATAAGAAAAACAACTAAAGCAAAAAAGAGACAAAAAAACATCTAAACATGCGGTGTTTCCTGGCGACCATCTTCCAACATAGCCCTCGTACTTCGAAAACACACGCCAATCTACTGGCACGGGAAGCAAAAAAGAAAAACCGAAGTTTCACATTCGTTGGCTCCCGGCTACCCTAGTGGATAAACAGAGGACTCTCTCCCTAGCTAGCGTTTTGTTTTTGTATTTGGTGACAAACAAAAATAATAATAATAGCATTAAGATCGTAACATTGATTCTAACAAAGGAATCATAGTAGTATTCAGGTCAAAATTTAGTTTATCACTGAAAAAACACCAATTTGTGTGCAAACTATCGACCACATATGATCATTTATCATTCTCAACCGACAATTCAGATCCGGCCTTGACAGAAAACTGGACAAGCAAAGGTTTCAAACGAAACAAATATCAATGACTAGACTGACCAATTATGTCTTTCAGATCACAGGTGTGAATCTGGGTGTGGGCATCATTTTTTTCTTCTTCTTTTGAGTCTTAAATTCATAGTTTATACAGATTAGCCCTACGACTACTCATTATGCATAACAATTAACAGAATCTATTCATCTTTCACATAAATCACTCATACAATCTTTTCACCACCTTGTCATATTCTAGTTCAAAAATACAAGGCTGACCAGAAAAATCTAATACGACATAAAGGAAACAGGTTCTCAAGTCTTTTTTAAAAAACTAAGACCATGTACAACAAAGGTTCTTAGATGGTTCTTAACAAAAAAAAATAATTAGATAATTGAATAGAGAAAGAAACGATCCTTTATAAGGAAACTCGATCCTTAACAGACACGTGGCAGCCTCCCACTGGAGGTGCCATTTTTTCAGATGTCTCTTTTTTTCTTTTTTTTAACTGATGATTTTATGTAGGGCTTAACTTTCGAGTATTCAGTTCAGTTTTGGTTCTTCGGATCCTAAATTTGAATACCCAATTGATACTTTTTAATATTCGATTCAGTTTCGGTTCAGTTTTTGTCGGTTCTTGTCGGTTCCGGGTCGGTTCGGTTCCATTTGTTTTTTTATTCATAATTTTTGTAGGGTTGGGCTTTAGGATATTCGGTTTGGTTACGGTTTGATTCTTGTCGGTCCGGGTCGGTTCAGTTCTATTTGTTTTTTATTTATGATTTTTGTAGGTTGGGCTTACGGATATATTCGGTTTGGTTTTGGTTCTTTGGATTCTAAATTTGAGTACCTAATTAATACTTTTCTAATATTCGGTTCGGTTCCGCTTTGGTTCTTGTCGGTTCCGGATCGGTTCGGTTCCATTTTTTTCTATGATTTTTTGTAGGGATGAGCTTTTGGGTATTCGGTTCGGTTCCGATTTGTTTTAAGAACAAAAACCTTTAATAATCTAAAATGGTTTATGAATTGAAATGGTTTAGAATTGAAATGTAAAAAAAAAAAAAAAACATTTTTGTTTTAAGAATCTCAAGTTTCTTAACCATTGGAGGTAAAAAATTTAAAAATCTTAACAAAGTTTCTTAATCATTAAATTGATTATAATATTTTTTAAGAACCACTAGCTGGTTCTTAACCATTGTACATGCTCTAAGAGAAAGATTATTGTTGTACCACAATCGATTCTTAAAAAAAAAAAAACAATTGGAAAGAGGGAAGAAATGTATCTCAACCGAGATACTTTAAACAAGTATCGAACTGCCACATGGCAAAATTTTATTGGTCCTGTCTTTTTTTTTTTGTCGATTTGGTTTTTTCATAATTTTTCTTGGGCTTGATTTTTGGCTATTCGCTTCAGTTCCGGTTCTTCGGATCCTAAATTTAAATATCCAATTGATACTTTTCTAATATTGGGTTCAGTTCTTGTCAGTTCCGGGTCGGTTTGGTTCCACTTTTTTATTCATGATTTTGTGTAAGGCTGGGCTTTCGGGTATTCGGTTCGGTTTCGGTTCTTCAGATCCTAAATTCGAATACCCAATCGATACTTTTCTAATATTCGGTTCTATGTTGGATTCGGGTATTTCAGACCTGAAATACAAAAAAAATACCCAAAATTTTTGGTTCTATGTCGATTTTTGGTTTTATGTTCAAATATTAATGCATTAACTAGTTAGTTTCATAAAATTTATGTTCAAATATTTCTTAAAATTTATGTTCAAATATTTTCAAATAAAAATTATAATTGCAAAAATAATATTATTTTATGCTAAAGATCCACCACTTGGTTCTACCATTAATCCCCTAAGATAAGTAAAGTTTCTTAATTTTTCTCTAATCCTTAATAAATTAATCTAACGAACCTTAAATTGGGTTTTACCAATAATCTTGCTCTAAGGTCCCAGTTGAATATGTTTATAGCAAATCAGAAGTTGTACGCAACATACACTACAAAAAAAACTGTTAAAAGTCGGAAAAAAATTTGTAACTATGACTACTATTTTGTGGCTATAGCATGAAGATAAAATGGATCACTTGTAAATATTAAAAAAGGCTTAAAAATATAGCCTAGTTAGGATCTTCAATGGTGGATAATGCTCATAGTTTTTTAAAGAAAAAATATTATTATTTTAATATTTTTTCCTCTTCTCTCTTTTAAAACATATTTTCCTCTTAAAATTCTACAATAAAAATTTGAGAACCATCTATACTATTAATTGGGAAGCATTTTTTCAAAAAAACCTTTAATTTTTTAAAATTTACTAGGCAATGCCATTGGTATCTAATATAAATATAATATTGTAATAGAAATAATTTATAATTCTCCTTAAAATATGGAACTTACCTTTAAAATTGAAATATAAAAATTACATATACATTCATCTCCTAAAAACATGGTATTTCTATTTTGCTAAAAAAAATTTATTTATTTATATTTAAAATTAAAATTTTTTTATTTTTCAACTTAAATATGCTAATATGATAATTTGGTAATAAAATGAAAATCATTTTAAATGTATTTAATTAATGGGACATTCTCAAAAATACCACCAAAAACTAGGTTTATTCCAAAAATACCACACACTCCCAAAAGTTCCAAAAATACCGAACTTTTTTCCAAAAATACCACAAAAATGTTTTTGTTCCAAAAATATCACAAAATTTTAAATAGCTTTAAAACTTCAAATTTAAACTCTAAACCCCCAAAACCAAAATCTACCCCTTTCAAAACTAAATCCTAAACTCTATTTAGTAAAACCAAACCAAAACTTTTAAATTTTAAATCCTTAAAATTCACTTTTTATGTTTGTGGCATATTTGGAACATTTGAGAGTGTGTGGTATTTTGGGAACTTTTGGGAGTGTATGGTAGTTTTGGAATTTGAACTTCTTTTGATGGTGTTTCA